>AWOL01S0094416.1:0-12607 GCA_000715115.1 Nicotiana otophora | reverse complement strand
AGATCTTGTAAATGGCCTTGGAGCTTCCAAAACTCTATCCTTGTCCTTGATGCTATCAGGTAACTTTGGGTAGTCATTTGGTGGGGGGAGATCGGCTTTCAGGGGAGGGTCATCAGGGCCAACCGAGTCTCATGCTCAGTCTTCAGCCAGTGCACCGCTAACGGGGCACAGTCAACAGTAGGGGAGTCCCTTCAGGCCCAATCAGGGCAGCAAGGGACCCCCACCATCAGGGCCGATTAGGAGGGAGTTTCCCGTAGCAACGAAGGCCCCCGTGCCCCAGGTGTGGGAAGATGCACTCGGGGATTTGCTACATGGACTTACCTATATATTACGGGTGCGGATTGAGGGGTCATATTCAAAGGGAGTGTCGTTCATCCCGCCAGGGTGTGGGCAGGGGCACAGCACAACCATCCAATTCTGCAGCTGCTACATCTTCAGCACCCCCTCCAGCTCGAGGCCCTCCGGCACCAGCAGGGCGTGGTGCAGCTAGGGGTGGTGCGTAGAGTTCAGGAGGACCCAGCCGTCTCTATGATATAAGCGGTCGCCAGAATGCAGAGGCTTCTCCAGATGTTGTCACATGTATATTGACTGTCTAATCTCATGATGTATATGCTCTTATTGATCCCGGTTCCACCTTGTCCTATGTTACCCCTTATGTTGCTATTGAATTTGGGATAGAAACGGAACATCTTCATGAGTCGTTCTCTGTATCTACTCCGGTTGGCGAGTCTATTGTGGCCACAAGGGTGTATAGGGGTTGTGTTGTCACGGTACGTGGTCGGGACACCATGGCCGATCTCATTGAATTGGGGATGGTCGATTTTGATGTAATTACGGGGATGGATTGGCTTTATTCATATTTTGCTAAGCTCGAGTACCAAATTAAAACTGTGAGGTTTGAATTTCCAAGTGAGCCAGTTGTTGAGTGGAAGGGGGATAATGTGGTGCCGAAGGATAGGTTTATTTCTTGCCTTAAGGCCACGAAGATGATTAACAAGGGGTGTATCTATCACTAGGTTCGCGTTACGGACAACGATGCTGAGGCACCTACACTCTGGTCAGTGCCAGTTGTTAAAGAATTTTCGGAGGTCTTTCCTGATAAGCTCCCTGGGATTTCGATAGACAGGGAGATTGATTTTGGGATTGATGTGATGCCAGGCATGCAGCGTATTGTTATTCTGCCCTACAAAATGGCACCAGCAGAATTGAAGGAACTAAAGGAACAGTTGAAGGATTTGTTAGAGAAGGGTTTCATCCGACCGAGTGTGTCGCCATGGGGTGCACCGGTTCTCTTTTAGAGGAAGAAACATGGATCACTGAGGATGTGCATTGACTACTGACAGCTCAACAAAGTCACAATCAAAAACAATACCCACTACCAAGAATAGATGATTTGTCTGATCATATTCATTGTGAGCTTGTAAACANACTTCTCCAAAATTGATTTACGATCCGGGTATCACCAATTGAAGATCAGGGAGCATGACATTCCGAAAATAACTTTCAGAACCCGGTATGGGCACTTTGAATTTCTAGTAATGTCTTTTGGGCTAACAAATGCCCCAAAAGCTTTCATGGATCTTATGAATCGGGTTTCAAGCCTTTCCTTGACTCCTTTGTGATAGTGTTCATTGACGATATTCTTGTGTATTCACGAGGTCGGGAGGACCACACCGATCATCTCAGGGCAATGTTGCAGACTCTTCATCAACACCAATTGTATGCGAATTTTTCAAAGTGTGAATTTTGGCTCGTATCTGTCACCTTCTTGGGTCATGTTGTCTCTAAGAGAAGGAATCAAGGTTGATCCTCAAAAGATTTCAGCAGTAAAGAATTGGCCTAGTCCTACAACGCCCGCCGAGATTCGCAGTTTCTTGGTCATAGCAGGGTATTACAGGAATTTTGTTGAGGGGTTCTCTACTCTTGCGCCTCCATTGACTAAATTAACTTAGAAGGCATTTAAGTTCCAATGGTCTGATGTTTGTGAAAGGAGCTTCCAGGAGTTGAAGTCGAAATTGACTATGGCGTCAGTGTTGACCCTGCCAAAGGGTACAGATGAATTTGTGGTATATTGTGATGCTTTAAGAATTGGGCTTGGGTGTGTGTTAATGCAACACGGCAAAGTTATAGCATATGCTTCTAGGCAACTCAAGAATCATGAAAAGAATTATCCAACACATGACTTAGAACTTGCGGCGATAGTTGTTGCATTTAAATTTTGGCATCACTATTTGTATGGGGTCCATGTGGATGTATTCACGGACCACAAGAGTCTTCAATATATTTTCAAACAAAAAGAGCTGAATCTGAGGCAAAGAAGATGGCTTGAGTAACTCAAGGATTACGACATCGATATACTATATCACCCGAGGAAAGCCAATATTATGACAGATGCTCTTAGCCGGAAATTTATGGGTAGTTTAGTACACTCGGAGGTTTATCAAAGGCCATTGGCCAAGGAAGTCCATCAATTGGCTAGTTTGGGAGTTTGTCTTACGGACTCTAATGAAGGAGGGATAATTGTGCAAAATAGGGTCGAATCATCGTTTGTTGTGGAAGTCAAAGAGAAGCAATACAACGATCCATTTTTGGTGCAATTGAAGGAGGGGATTCAAAAACATAAGACTATGGCTTTTACTCTTGGCATGGATAATTGTACACTAAGGTACCAAGGGCGACTATGTGTTCCGAATGTAGATGGTCTCTGGGAAAGAATCATGATCGAGGCTCACGCTTCTAGGCATTCCATGCATCGAGGTTCTACGAAGATGTATCACGACCTCAAGGAAGTCTATTGGTGGAATGGCATGAAAAGGAATGTGGTGGACTTTGTGGCAAGGTGTTCGAATTGTCAGCAAGGAAAGGCCGAACATCAACGGCCTGGTGGGTTGGCACAAAACATAGAAATTCCAATGTAGAAGTGGAAAATGATTAATATGGACTTTATGGTAGGATTACCTCGCACTTCGTGCAAGTTTGACTCAATTTGGGTGATCATGGACCGACTCACGAAATCAGCATACTTCTTGCTAGTTAAATCTACTGGCTCAACAGAACAGTATGCTCAGTTGTACATCAAGGAAATAGTCAGACTACATGGCACTTCAATTTCTATCATTTCTGATCAAGGGGCTCAGTTCACGACCAAATTTTGGAAGAAATTTCAGCAAGGTTTGGGTACTCAGGTGAATCTTAGTACATCTTTCCATCCCAATACTAACGGGCAAGCAGAGCGGACTATTCATATGCTTGAGGACATGTTGCGTGCTTGTGTTCTTGATTTCAAGGGTAGCTGGGATGATCATTTGTCACTCATAGAGTTTTCTTATAACAACAGCTCTCATGCAAGTATTCATATGGCACCATTTGAGGCATTATATGGTAGGAGATATAGATCTCCCATTGGGTGGTTCGAGATTGGGGAAGTAGAGTTGATAGGGCCAGACCGTGTGCATCAGGCTATGGAAAAAGTTAAAATCATAAAGGAACGGTTGAAAACTACTCAGAGTCATCAAAAATTCTATTCGGATGTTCATCGCAGAGACTTAGAGTTCAAAGAAGATGACTAGATATTCTTGAAGGTTTCCCCCATGAAGGGTATTATGCGGTTTGGGAAAAAGGGGAAATTGAGTCTGAGGTATGTCGGGCCATACAAAATCATCCAGAGGATTGGTCAGGTGGCGTATAAGCTTGAGCTACCACCCGAGATGTCATTAGTACACCCGGGAATCCATGTGTCTATGTTGAAGAAGATAGTTGGAGATTCGTCAGCTATTGTGCCGGTTGAGACCATTGAGGTTAATGAAGAATTGTCATATGAAGAGATTCCAGTTGCCATTCTTGATAGACAAGTCCGAAAGTTTAGGAATAAAAAAAATGCCTCCGTGAAAGTGTTAGGGCAAAACCAACAAGTTGAAGAGGCCACATGGGAGGCCGGGAAGAAATGAAGAAGAAGTATCCTCACTTGTTTGAATAGCTTTGTAACCCTTTCTTTTATGAATCTCTCGCCTAAGAATTTTGTATCACCTCTTCAGTTAATGTAAAAGTGCTCCTTTTTATTATATGTTGTTTACGTGAGGTCACGGTTGGTGTGGTTATGAGTTATATTATGTTATTGGATAATGTATACGTTTGTAAGGTGTGTTCTGGGGCTCTCTGACAGGTAGATAGGCCTAGTTACAAAGGAAACTCTGGCAAAATTTTTGAAAATTTAGAGAGTTAGTTAAATTTGGGGTAGCTGGTGTAGGGTATGAAAACTGAGTTGCATGAGGTGCTAATAGTAGACCCTGACCCTCATTCGAGGACGGATGATCTTAAGTGTGGGAGGATGTAAGGTCCCGTAAACTTTTTCCTAAAAACCTGGGTTCCGTGATGCCAAGGTTCCGTTTCTATGCTACGAGCGGTCGGACTTTTTGGATTGAACAGTGCGTTGGGAGTTGAAGAAAAATGTTGGGCAGAAGTCTGCACTTTTGCGGCCCATTCTGCGGCCGCAAAACCACTATGCGGACCGCAGAGTGGGTCAGATTTCTTGGGCATTTTGATGCCCAATTTCGCGGCCCTTATGCGACCGCATAACCATTTTGCGGGCCACATTCTTGTCGCATATCCCGACTTGGTGTTTTTTGGAGGGATGTTTTGCGATGCACTATGCGACCGCAGAACCGTTATGCAGTGCATTATGCGACTCCATAACAGGTCTGTAGGCCGCATAGTGACCGCAGACTAGATCAGTTCTTTTCCAGTTTTGGCCCCCTATTTTCGCAGTCATTATGCGGACTATATAACCATTATGCGGTCGCATATGGGACCGCAGAACCCGTTCCGGGGCTTCATTTTTGGGGTTTTCAAAGCCGGCCCTATTTCGTTAAAACACATCCCATGGATCATTTTGATCATTTTTTCTGATATGTTTAGAGTGAGAGAGAGGGTCCTAGAGGGAGAAGTGATCTTCATCACATTGCTCTTCAATTCTCACTTAAAATCTTGAAGATTATCAAGAGAGGCACCTGTCTTCTTCCGAAGAGGTAAGATTCTATCACCCAAACTCTTAATTTCAAAAGATAACTATAATGGGCCATTAGTAAGGTAATTCATGGAGATGGGAGTGCTTATGCAACCCATCCCAGTGCATTATGCGACCCCATAACAGGTCTGCAGGCCGCATAGTGACCGCAGACCAGATTAGTTCTTTTCCAGTTCTGGCCCCCCATTTTCGCATCGTTCCGAAGCTTCATTTTTGTGGTTTTCAAAGCCGACCCTATTTCGTTAAAACACATCCCATGGACCATTTTGATCATTTTTTCTGATATGTTTAGAGTGAGAGAGAGAGGGTCCTAGAGGGAGAAGTGATCTTCATCACATTGCTCTTCAATTCTCACTTAAAATCTTGAAGATTATCAAGAGAGGCACATGTCTTCTTCCTAAGAGGTAAGATTCTATCACCCAAACTCTTAATTTCAAAAGGTAACTATAATGGGCCATTAGTAAGGTAATTCATGGGTATGGGAGTGCTTACCTTGCATGCATGTATCCTTGTAGTATGTGAGAAGATTGTGAGCTAAAACTGACAGAGAATGGGCTGGGGAAGGATGGCATTCTCCACAAAAGGGCCTTAAGGCATTGATTCACACCTAGTATTTGATAATATACTCAAATGAGCTAAAACCATGTTCATCTTCCTAAATTTAGTTCAATTTTGTTATATTACTAAAATAGATTGAACTGGCTAATATTCCAGAACATCTTAGAGTTGTAAGGAGCTCAATTGAGGCATGTTGGCTAAACCCTTCTTCTTAGAATCAGACCCCACGGTGATCACGTAATTGGAGTAAGCCCTTGATCATTATAAAATTGGCGATTCCTAACGTGTTTGTGTTGAAGGATGTAAGTTCAATATTTATTCTAAATGCTTCATCATGTTATCTTGTTATTGAGTATGTGTTCAAAAATGTGGAATATATGTTAGAAATGCTAAGACTTCATGTCAAGATCGAAATAAAGATTGTTATGCCAAATTGTATGAAAAGCCTCTATGTGCCAAAAATTCCCAAATTGCTCATATGTGAATTTAATGTCTTGAATGGGAAGCCTTATTGTTGTTGATAATGATATTGAATGTGAAAAAGGGGTCTGGGGCTATGAAATATGGCCAAGTGCAAAGAATGACTTTGTAATCGTAATCACTAGTGTCAATGAATCGAAAGTATATGAAAGAAGTACGATCTGAGATGATTGACTGAAAAAGGTAATGTCTCAAATGAGATGGCCTAGCCGGTCGGTCCGAGATCGGACTCCGTGTAAGGACACGGTGGTATTGTGGATGAAATTTCACGGCCTATCTATACCTACCGTCTTTTTTATGGGATCAACATCAACAATGTCGTTCATCCAACGATAAACTTAATCCGAAATATAGAGCTACGAGACAATCAAACCTGAACGAACAAAATGTTGAATTGAATCATACTAGTCTCTACTAGGGGTTATTACTTATTTTTTTGCTTGCCTTTTTATTTTCCAATAATTTCTTCAATTAACAAAACGAAAGATAATAAATAAGATTCTCTTAGCTCATTCCAAAGGATCTCATAATTTAATTATCGATGACTGTTTATTACTCTAGCATGACCACTTGATGAAATCTGGAGGGAAGTGGGGTAAATGGATGCTACTACTAGAAGAATTCCTCTTCGGATAATAGGTACTGTAATTGGTAGTCTTGTAATCGGTTTAATAGGTATCTTCTTTTATGGTTCAGATTGCGGATTGGGTTCATCCCTGTAGTAGTCGAATGAATTAAGTTGTCAATATGAAAGCGTAAGAGCTCAACGGGATTCCCAACATCTCGTACAAAAAGAGTATGTAATGTAGATTTTTTAGAAGGGTCTAAATAAGATAAAGGAGTTTTCATAATTTCATTTTTTTGATCATAAATAATCGCTAATAAGAATTTGGTTCCTTTGAGAGATACGATCGGGAGGAGCTAATTCAAACCACTCCGGTAAAATAAGAACAACCCCCACGTTCAACCCCCTAAATAGGAAGAGGCTCCTTAGGAGAAAGACGGAAGGTCTTAAGAAATAGAACCCGGGTCAATTTCCCCCACCCCCAATACCGGCTGATCAACCCAGTTGCAATCCTTCCCGCCAAAGCCTGGTCGACCTCTTCTTCTATAACTGAGATCATCACTGTGAACTCCCCTAGATGAGAACCCTCATTGACATTGAAAGGCACCTTGGACCTAAGGAGTGGACTGTCAATGAATTCCATCAAAATCCAATGAGAAACCCGCCGAGGTTACAACAATCATGGTAGACTAAGAAGAGTCTGGGTTCCAGTCCCTTGGACAGACCGTCTAGAGTCCAGACCGATGTTGTGCCTCATTAGACAACAACAAAACATACAACTCAATGTTAATCAAGTGAAGTCGGTACGCTCCACAGCTCGGAAGGGTATGACCCTCTCAGCTATCGGGATTTCTCCTGTGACGTCCACTAAGAGCATCTGCTTTCCTAACCTTTTTCGATAAAGTTTATCCATCATTTTTCAAGATGACCCGGAAAGGCTTGACTTAATGGATTGAATGGACTGCTATCGTGCTAATGGCTTGAGATTTCCTATTCTATTGGAAGAGAGATAAGATTCCTTCGGGACAGACTCCATTCCGAATGCCAATAAGACCACTTCCTCAACCCTGAGCATCATTTAACTCAAGAGCCTTGCGACACTCCCACTTCTACTGGATCTCAATCTATACACTTAATGGAGCGCAAACTTTCTAACTATTTTATGTGAGATGATGCCTTCACCTCTGTAAGAACCTTTATCTCGAAAGAGATTAACTAAGGCAAGTTTCTAACCATTAATTCTGTAATAAATGAGAGTAGTGGCAGGCTCGCATAGCTAAAGCCTTCAAGTCCTATTATCGGAGAGGGACTTTTCCATTATTTAACCTATTTTCGATCGGACCTTGCCCTTGACAATTCCTTTTCTATCCCTATATTAGAATTAGCTCGACTTTCCATTAGAGTGTTCTTTCAGACATTGAGAGGAAGGGACCCGCGGACATACCATCAGAGCTAGATTTAGCTTAGGATCGGTCAATTTCCCTAACCCCATCATCGAATGAGTTTAAGTGCGCCTTTCGGAGACTTTGATAAAGAGTCCCTTCCTTCGGCGAACGGATAGACACTTCTATAGTGGGATCTCTTCAACCTATGAAACTCGTGAAATTGGGTGAACCCATTGCCCCTTCCCTAGCTCTCCTTGCAGGTATCCCGAGTTGCGAGGTTAAACTGAAAGTGGAAATAGATTTTCATATCCGCTGTGGTGCTTTGCTCCCTCCGGTTTGTTGATCTATGGGCATACGGGTCTTTTCCGGAAATAAAGGATTGCTACCTTTATCCCTCACAACACCACCCTTGAAGCTGAACCAAATTTCTGTGCTGCAGGTGACAACCGTTTTGGTACCTTACTATATGTTTGGCCTCCATTTCCTCTTCTCTCGTATTTGTCCATCTTTCTAATGGTGAAGGAAGAAATTACGATAATAATTGCGATAATGGAAACGAAGCATGCGGCAAGGCCTCCTAATCCAAGAACCCAATCGGGAATCTTCGTTCCTCTTTTATGATGATGAATGGAACTGTTGTCCCGCGTAAGCCTTTGGAAGAAAACAATCATAAAAAGGAAAAATCGAGAAGTAGTTTAAGTAGAGCTAAGATAAAAAAAACATGGACAATCCTGTGTATTCGATATAGTGCCCTCAATTGCCCCCAAGGGGCCAGAAGAAGATACCCAATGTTTAGGGTAGAAAGCCAGGGTTTGGTACTTTGATGAGCTGGCCGCCGAGAGAGCACTGAGACAAAGAACCTAGCTACGAATTTCCCTGCCCGTGACTACTTCTTGAAAACCTAAACGGTCAAGGTAAGCATATCAAGAGAAAATGAGCAAAGCAAGGGGAGAGCTTATGCCCGGCTAATTGAACCTAGCGGGCTCGTTAAAGTCCGGGAAGCTCTAAAGGTAAGTTTAAGTCTCAGAAACGGGCTTACGATCTCTTTCTGCATAGAGCTGCCAGCAAGGTTGAGATATGGCCTCTGCAAAGGTATCATGTTAAAAAAGATGGATGAAATTGCCAAAAACAACTCGTGGGAAGTAGATAGAAACTTAGTTGATACAAACCTATGAATAGGAAAACGAAGATGGGTAGATCTACGTACCCCGAGAATAGAAGCTAGAGAACCTAAGTCTGAAGTAGAGTCTTGGTTCAAAGTATGAGAGAGGGAGACCATTGAATCAGTTGGCTCAGCTCTAAAAACATAGTGACGAGAATCTGTCTTCACAAACCTACGAAACTTCCCCTTAAGCTAATCAAGCTGCTGATCACTCTGGTCACCCGGATCTTTCTGACTCTATTAAATCGAAGAATTTCAATGCTGTCGCACATAAACTCCTCAATAGTTCCACTCTTTCCCTCTAAGGGGAGACAAGGGAACATAATGGCCCACCTTCACAGGGAATCTCAAAGCCCCGAGCTCCGTAGTAAGGCACATGTTCGAGAAAGGTGACATGTCAAGAAAGGTGGAATCGTCATGTAGAAGGATCATTAACACTTGTAACCCTTTTGATAGAGGGGTACCCCAACCTCACTCAATAAAACACAGAGAGTGTGATGTAGGGCTCAGTTTGTCTTGTGCAGGAGATGAAATTTTAATAAAGCACATGCATCCAAATACTCTAAGGTTTGAATAGTCATCTCTTTGAAAGAGAGTAAAACGCCCAAAGATAACGTGTAGAGGAGATCGCTCACCAATAATAGGAGCCATCATCTTCTTACTCAGATAAGCGTCCATCATTAAATTGGCTTTACTAAGGATCCTATAATAGGGAACTTTCATTCCCAGCAGAAGTCCTCGAGCAACTTGCCTAATATCTTACCTCTAGGATGAAGACCTAGTGAGCTTCCCTTCTAAATCTTCCAAAACTTGAGCAAGAATTGAAGAAAATTATTGAAGAATACCTTCTCACTCTAGGGCACTCTCTCTCACTCTAAAAAAGTGTATTTAACGAAATAGGGTCGGGTTTTAAAAACCCAAAAATGGAGCTCCGGAATAGTTCTGCGGTCACATATGCGACTGCATAATGGATATGCAGACCGCATATCGGTTGCATAATTGTTGATAAAATGATCAAAAAGGCTGTCTGTGTATGCGGTCACTATGCGGTCCGCATAACTATTATGCGATCGCATAATGCACCGTATAACATTTATGCGGTCGTATAGTCGACCGTATAATTGTTTCCAACTGACCCAATTAACTGTCTCACTTTGCGGCCATTATGCGGTCCGCAGAGTGATTCTGCGGTCGCATAATGGACCGCAGAAATGCACTATTCTGCCAAAAATTTTCTTTTACTTTCATGCGCATTGTTCAACCCAAAAAGTCCGAGCCGCAGCGAGCTTGCTCAAACACATAAGCCTAGTCCGGCACCATGAAACATTATTTTCTTTGCAAATTTTATCGGGCTTTACACTTAAGTTCTTCAAAATTTTCCGGGGTGTTATAGTTATTGGATTATCAGACCACCATGAGGATATCCACTGAGGAAACGCCATACATGTTGGTAGATGGAACCGAATCTGTGATACCCGCAAAGTTGAGATACCGTCCTTGAGAGTCAATCAGGAAGCCAAGTTGGACGATGCATAATGGCTACGGGTCAGGCAGGAGCAACTCATGGTCAGTGAATTCAACAAAAGGGTCAAGCCTCGCCAATTTACACCGGGGCAGTTGGTTTTAAAGAAAATATTCCCTCATCAAGAAGAAGCCAAGTGAAAGTCGGGAGGAGCTCTGGTCTTGGAAGAATGGACGAAAGAGTCAGCACGAAGCTTATCAAATCAGATGAAATCAAGAAATACTACATCTGAAGACAATAGAGTTAGGTTTTGGTTGTAATAGAACTACGCCCGACCTGACTTCCCTCGGTGGGATACACAGGCAACCCACGTAGGGTCTATTTTCTCTCTCTCCCACCTTCCTATTTTGTATAAGGAAATCCAAATATCATTTTGTATACATTTGGAACTACGCCACGACTTGATTTCCTTTTGGAAGGAATATGTAGTCAATCCTCATCGGATTCAGTCGTCTATTGTAATTGAACTACGTTTTGGCCTGATTCCATTTGGATACATAGGCAGTCTGAGTCAGACTCGGCCACTTCATTTTCAATCTTATAATTTTGCATATATTGTAATCGAACTACGTTTTAACCTGATTCCATTTGGATACGTAGGCAGCCCGAGTCAGGCATGGTCATCATCATAATTTCTTTATCGTTACCCATGAACTACATTCAGACCTGATTCAGTTTTGATAAGGCTTGGTCATGACCCTAGGAAAACCTTTGTAATGCATTAATTTAGATTATGGCACAATCTCGGCAGTAGGAAGCCACATTGTCAGACGCATCTTAGAGGATCGACATCAACGGGACAAAATCTTTCGGAAATAATGTTCGCGTCTAAGGGAATTCCTAAACATGTCATAATCCGGAACAACGACATTTGCCATAAGATATACGATTTTCAAAATGTTTTTCAAAAGAAAACTACATTTCCACCTACCGAACTCCATGGCGTCTAAAGGAGGGAAAAGCTAGAATATTTATAGCCCAAGAAAACGGATGCGCTAAGGCGCAATTTCGCGCAGCTGCTACGCCCTTGCTTCTTGCCTTATTACTTAGTAAAGCAACATTTCGTGCTAGGCGCTCACCTTTTTTGTCTGGGTGGAAGCTGGCGGGCAAGGCTTGCTTAACCGGATACACGGAATTGAGTTCTCTGTTGCATGCAAATCTTTCTATCGGGAAAGCCTCGCTTATTCAAAGGGCTTCTTATTTAGAACCTTTTTTTTTGCTTAGTTGTAAGTAAGCGTTGGTAGGAGCGGCGGGATGATGATGAGTATATAAATCAATAAAGACCAAAAAATAATAAATGGCAAGATAAATTAGATATCTATGGAAAAAATAACGATGTAGAGGGCGACTGAAAAGGAGGCTCGACCTACAGGGAGAGTGGTGGGCAGGGATTCTCTACAATGACACTGTTGTANTCTCTGTTGCATGCAAATCTTTCTATCGGGAAAGCCTCGCTTATTCAAAGGGCTTCTTATTTAGAACCTTTTTTTTTGCTTAGTTGTAAGTAAGCATTGGTAGGAGAGGAGGGATATTGATGAGTATATAAATCAATAAAGACCAAAATAATAAATGGCATGATAAATTAGATATCTATTAAAAAACTAACGATGTAGAGGGCGACTGAAAAGGATGCACGACCTACAGGGAGAGTGGTGGGCAGGGATTCTCTACAATGGCACTGTTGTAGACCAATTGAAAGGGATGTAGTGAAGTTTGGTAGTGCCTTTGTTTTGGGTAAAAAATATCACGGGTTCAAATCCTGTCATCCCTATCTATTCTTCTCCTCTAGGCAGTAACGAGGGATCCATTGAGATCGATTCAAATCGGACATATAGATTTTTATTTTATAAGACTATATGCATGCAAGATGTATTGGGGGTACAAAAAGAATCCTTTTTCTTTACAGTCGTAT
>AWOL01S0094412.1:0-12368 GCA_000715115.1 Nicotiana otophora | reverse complement strand
CTATAAACCTGTGGATCATGTCCTGCATAGTAGCAACTATAGATGGAGCATATCTGGCCAATAAGTCAAAACAGACACTACACTCTCGAACACTCATATTGCCCTGCTTGAGGGCTAGAAACTGATCGACTCGAGCCTGTCGGATCTCCCGCGGTAAGTACTGGTCAAAGAAGGCATCTGAAACATTCTCCCAAATAGATGGAGGTGCATCGCGTCCCCTAGACCTCTCCCATCCCTCGTACTAAAGGATAGCTATATCTCGGAGTCGAAAAGCTGCCAGCTCAACTGCCTCGTTCTCCGTGGCATGCATAACCCAAAAGATCCTGTGAAGTTTATCTATGAAATCTTGTGGCACCTCCCTCTAATATGTCCCCGTGAACTATGGGGGACAACAATATAATCTCGGATCCTAGAACTCCCACACCCCTCAGAAGACCATGCACTAGCTGATGCCCTAGCCTGTTGCTAGGTATACCAACTGTCTCCACAAATGCACTACACTCCTCAAGTTCTGATCTGATGGAAGTGGAGAGGGAACTGGATGTGCGGTATCCCTAGGAATCTCCTCAGATGGTGGAGGGTCCGGTAATGGCTGAGTAGCGGTCTCGACCTAGGCCTCAGACTGGGCCCCATCTACTATGGGTACCCAGCTGGTCCCCTCACCCGCTGTTGTATCTCTCTTCTGACTAGCCGTAGTCTTCCTAGTCACTGTCATCTTTTTATGCAAACACCAATACATAAGTTTAACTCGAATTTCCTGTAACTCAGTTCTATAGCACGATGCAAACACCACGGTAGGCTCGGTATATAACTTACCATCTGATCTGAGATTACCCAATAGGGGCCTGCCCATCGATTATAGCTCGATGGTGGTGAAAATACTGTAATATTATATATATATATGTATATATATATATATATATATATATATATATATATATATAAACTCTCTGCTCTCTTGACTGGAAAAAAATAATACTTAAGTGAATATAAAGTCCCGATAAGGGAGAATATTGTAACTTATGAGACTATGATAATGTATCTAAATGCAGGAGTACGAACTTCTCTTTATGTCTTGTTAACGCATGTAGTTAGGAGATCATGTCAAAATGAAGGAAGGGTTTAGCCTTAACATACCTTATCACAATCTTTCCAACAACCATGTTGAACTCGTATCTTCGCACCTTAATCTACAACAACGATAATAATGAACGACAAGCTTATTTTATATTAAAACGGGCAGTATTTCCCCTATAATCTTTACTTCCTCCAAATTCAAGATAACACCAAAAATACAAGAACACAATAATAACAACATATATACATTATTTTCTAACCTTATATACACCACAAAATACTACAAAATAGTCCAACATACCTCAATCTCTTCATACACAAAACGACAATCGTAGTAGTATCAAACAGCCCGAATATGTTGCGATGAACGACCAGCCCACCACACTGCATTTATGTGATGTCTATCTATACCCTTTATCCTCCAAAACTCCCTAAAACAGTAGCAAAATACGCAATCCAATAGCAACACAAAATAGTCTATTACAAGTTGAATAACTCGAACTCACGGCTTCCGATCACTGTCACGTGAGTTCTTACAATTATAGAACGACTTCCCATACATTTCCAGCAGAAAAAATGGATGAAAGAGAACAGTAAACTTACCTTATTTGTTGAATAACTCAGCTCCTATCTTGGTTTTTCAAACTCTTGGTTTTTCCTCTAACTAGAACTTGAAAAGGAGAGAAAATCAATTAGGGGTTTTAGTGCAATTTTTGGGAGGATATTTGCAGGGTTTTATGTCTGGTTATTATGCTATATAATGAGTGTTATATTGCAGGAGATAAGCCCTTAAATGGTCTCTTTGGCAGACCCGAAATAGCCCCTTTTAGGGCATATTTAATCCTCTCATTTCAGCAAGTAGGTAATACACCTATTTGTCACCTAGCAGTCTGCGCAGTCTCGCAAAAATGCATATATCTATCTACTCCGATGTCGTATTGAGAAACTGTTTAATGCGTTCGAAAATAGACTCATAGTTCTTCAATTTGATGGGTGGATCACCCCATAACTATAAGTATATTGGGAGAAAATTGTAGTGACATTCGACCCAAATTTCAGTAAAACTTATGAACGTAACTTGTGATGACTTTTATAGACTTTTGTTCCACAACTCGCTTGACTTCAAAACATAACACACGACTATCATAGGACTAACGTAACTCATAACATAATCTACTTATCATGTTAAGCACCCTAGTCTCACACCAAAAGTATATGTTATAATATTCTCAACTTGTCGACTTTCGACGAAATATTATTTTCTTCAATTCCTTTAGCTTTTGAACCTTCCAACCCTCTTTATACTTGTTGTTCATGATCTTCAATATTTATAACCTTCGAGGTAACATGATTAACTTACTTTATATACTTTCAAAGATGATCTCATTTTTTGTCTTACATTAGTTTGCTTACGACGCACTTTTACGTACGAAAATATGGGGTGTAACATTATGATGATCTTTAATGGTTACTAGTCACTGGTTTATGGCTACAATGTAAGAAAAAGGGGCTTACATTATTAAATATTTTAAATGTTCGAGTTTGATGATAGTCCATAAACGTGAGCCTAATTATAAGAGTGATAATTGGTTAATGAATCGAGTACTTGATGTGATTGGTGGGTCTAGCGTGGCGGTGAGTGTAGACTCAACCCAATGAGGTTCGAAATGAAAGAGTCCATCAAGGTTTCATTAATTATAGCTAGGTCTCCTTTCTAGCCCTTATATAAATATTGTCAAGGTTATTTCATATCATGTGTTGTGTGTGGTAGTGTGTCATTAAAACCGCCATATTGGAGAAAGGGTAATAGGGAGGAAGAACTTGTACTTCGTCAGTCTGCAATATGGTCCAAATAACTATATAATTGTTCTTACTAATTTATTATATTGTGTCCTAATATCATATTTGATCTTGGAATATATTGTGCTAATATTCTTACATACCGATGAAACAAATCAAGATGCTCAAGGGAAACACTATGTCCTTTAACTGTCTTACATATCGACTCTTGCCTCTTGATACAAATCGTATACAATCTTATAGTACCCTATTGAGAAAAGCATTATTTGCATGAAGAAGAAAAAACAACATAAAGGAGGATATTTAAAGGCATACAACAGTATTTCCTCCATTGGAAAGGAGAGTACGATGTTTACTGTAGTGCACTAAAGAGGTTCACTTGGTACGTTATTGTTGGATCATCAAACTAAACAATAAGTTATTGACATTGTCTCAATCTTATCCTCATTTCACATGTCAGTACTTCCTTTGCTTTGTTGGTGAAATTCTAATTATTGTTTGGTCCCATATGCACCTCTGCTTGCCGTGCTATAGTGGTTAAAACAGTTGGCATGTCAAATTGCTCATCATTTTTGTTGTCCTCCTTCCCCAACTCTATTAAGTCTAATATTAGAACCACAAAATTAATTTGTTGCAGTGGATCTTAAACTTAATTAGTATAACTACAAATTTGGTTAAAATTTATTCAATTACATAAATTGTTCAAGGCTTCAAGCTATGCCTGCATCCACGTACTGTCTGCTCCTGTATAGACTCATTGAATTTGATTTATCAGTGTAATAGTGTTGACCAAGTTTCTTTAGACACGTAGCAGCGAATAAAAGTAAGTCGAGATCCTTGGGAGCAGGGGCGGGAGGAGAGTATAAGTTACGAGTTCGGACATGCCCAACAGCTTTTGCTTAGACCCTATAAGTAACTATAACGAGCTATGAGTTCGACGGCAAGTTTAGAACTCATAAACTTGAAACTCTTGGCTCTGCCTCTGCTTGGGAGATTATGCCTTCATTATGCAACTGCGATTAAGCTTTAATTATGACTAAGAAGAAAATATGAATGGCCTCAATTTCTTGCGAGTTGTCAATTTAGGGACCATTATCGCAATATCTAGGCAACGTAGTTAGCTTTTATGGCTATAGTAGGATATTTGTCAAGACTCTGTTTCCAAAATAGAATCCAGGAAACTTGCTCGGTTGTCTTCTGTACCCCAGATAAGTCTGCCACTAGCAAGTAGTAGTAACTCTTAGATTGAGTTTCTTGACTTTAAAATTTTTCAGATACATAAAAAATTAAAAGCAAAGTCTAAATCATAAACGGAGCAAAACAAACATTTGGAACATGGGGAAGGACCACAATATGGTTGGTACACTTGC
Source organism: Nicotiana otophora (assembly GCA_000715115.1). Taxonomy (NCBI): domain Eukaryota; kingdom Viridiplantae; phylum Streptophyta; class Magnoliopsida; order Solanales; family Solanaceae; genus Nicotiana; species Nicotiana otophora. Next base: position 8,121 of record AWOL01S0094412.1, on the reverse strand, counting down.
ATAACAAGCCTGCCATTCTTGCTCAGAGTCAGTCCAGAATTTCTGAACCATTGTTTCCTTGCCAGAGCCAATGGATGTTCATAAATGAAAGGTACAATATAGTGTACCGTTAATAAATCCACCTTTCTTTTTATATTTTTATTAACCATAGTCTGTCCCGATAGTGAGTTTACAGAGAGGGAGAGGTAGGCTAAGAAGGACCGGAAAGAGGTAATTAGATAGGAACTTATCAAGAACGTGACCCTTGATAGGAGGGTGTGAAGGTCGATAATTAGGATAGAAAATTAGTTTTCGAGCGTGATCATTGTGAAATCTATCAAAAGTATTGCGATATCTGTGTTGTTTCTGCCTCGACTTTATTCTTCTTTTGATGTTGTTACTACTCCGTTTTCCTTCTTTATTACTGCATTTCTCGTTCTTAATTGTTGTACTTATACTTGCCTAAGTCGAGAATTTATCGAAAACAACGTCTCTATCAGCATAAAGTAGAGGTAAGATCTGCATACACACTACCCTTCCCAGACCTCATTTGTGGGATTATACTGGATATGTTATTGTTGGTTAGATTGTCCCGAAAGTTCAACTACTAACTTAAGGGTCAATTAATTTTTGTGGCCCATTGCAAATTTCTTTCAAAAACTTTATGTCTAACCTCTCAAGAGATCTTTATTCTTACAAATAAGAAATATTTGCAAGATCATTTTCTTCTATTCAACTTATATAAAGCTTTACCTCCTTTGTTCCAATCTATGGGGTAATATTTCCTTTTTAGTCCGTTCCAAAAAGAATGACAACTTTCTAAATTTGGAAAGAATTTAACTTAAACTTCCCCTTTTACTCTTAATAAGAAGTTTTTATAGCCATACAAATATCTATGGTTTATATTAGACCACAAGCTTTAAAAGTTTCTTAGTGTTAATTCAAGCTTTGCCACATGAAGGGAGTATGTTAGAACCATGTCCTCTTAACTTGGAGCATGTACTTCTTGAAATTGGCCATCTTAGACAAAATGCTAATCAACACAAAAAGTGAAAGAAAGAAAAGTTCCAGGAAATCTAAGTGTAAGCCATAGAACTAAGAAAGACCATATTCAGTTGCAATCAGAATCAGAGTTTCTCTCCTTCTACCACTATACTTGTAACATCGACTTACAAACTCTCGAACTAATCACCAAGCTAAAAAGTTTGTTTCATCTTAATGTGAGAGTCAGCTCAAGATTTTCTTTAATTGATCTTCTTAAACATGTTCTCTAAAGGGGAATTCTAATCAACAGATTGATCTTTGCTTTTAGTCCAAAAATACAAGGACAAGAAGAAATCAGGGCACTATTTTATAACACATGGACCTCATAATACATCCACCAGACTGAACAGCCTATCACTTAACTAACTTGAAAGAGATGTCCAAACCAACTCCACAGCAAAAGATTGAGATGTGAAGACAAAAGCAAAAGAATCCACAGTTTTGAGACTTGTTATAGTTACAAACCTGTTTACAGGGTTTTTCCCTTTAAGACCTAAAATTAGACAATGATCATCCCTCAAAGGCTAAAATGATCAGACAACATACGCAGAAAAAAGAACATGAAGATGAAATACAATCAAACACCAACACCCATATATAAAAATAGAAATTTCACTTTCTTAGAATATTAAGATATATCACACAAGCCTAATTAGTCAGGGAAGTTTTACTGGTTATTCAGCGTATTGTTTCTATGCTCTTGCTCAGCTCCTCCAATTTCTTCAGTCGCAGTTTCTCGCTTTCACCCACCAACTGCACGTATATTGAACACACAAGATTCAGTGAGCTTCTGCAAATCAAATATGTTGAGACAAGTTACAAATACAAACTAGTTTTAAATTGTAAACTCATACTTACCTCCATCAATCTTGTTATTAGCTGTACTTTTTCCTTGTGCTTTTCATTGAAAGCCTCAAGAGCTTCTTTGTACTCTTTTTCCTGCATTCACAGATCCAAAATGTCTCGTTAATGAATGGATAAGTTAACTCTTCAACCACATACTGAGATTAACTAACTCTTAGGGGTCGTTTGGTACGCGGGATAAGGTGGGATAAAGCATGGTACTAAATTTATACTATGTTTGGTTGACAGTATAAATTTATCCCGCGATAAATTTATACCGTCAACCAAACATAGTATAAACTTAGTCCCAGACTTACTCCTGGATATCCCATCTTATCACACCTTATCCCATCAAACTTAGTATTATTTTATCCCACCTCCCAAGTGGAATAAATTAGTCTAGGGATTATATTTCCAGGACCATAATCCCGGAATAATTTAGTCCGCGTATCAAACGACACCTTAGGGTTATTATTACTAGGATTGACATATTATATGATACACAATCTAATGAAGGAAAAAAAAAACAAGAAAATAGTGGCAAATATATTTCACCTTCTTCTGGCAGGTCTGTCCCAGGGGTTTTAACTCTTTGTTGACAGCATCAATCTTCTTCCGAACGAATTGAACATCTTTCTTCTTTGGATCAGCTAATGCTTCTAGTTCCTGATAATTAAGTTGAATTTAAATAAGGTATAAGTTGGATGGAAACTGAGATGAATCTTGATTTTAACCTTCTCAAATACTTCAATTTCCAAAACTCACACTCATTTGCAACTATTAAATGGCAAAAACAATAGCAAAGCATAAAACCCTCATTGAAAATGACCAATTTTGACAGATCAGAGATCTTTTAGCTTCAGGATAATTCCAACCCCACCCTCCTGTTTCATCCCCAATAAACTTTTTTTTAATAACCACCAAAAAAGGAGGAAAACCCATAAAGCAAATAGAAAAGAATAGAGAAATTTGTGTTTCATTTTTAGCTGGTCAAAAGTTAGAGGCCAATTTCAAGATGGTGATAAGATAATCTGGCATAACTTAATCTATCTTGAATTATAAAAATATCCATTACCCCTAATTAAAATTTAAAACCTTTACTAAAATATGCAAACCCAAATCTGTGTTCATAACATAGCAGTAGTAGTCTAAAGATTTTCTACTGTCAAGGTCTAAAATGGAAACCCCTAGCTACAAGCAAAATCAAAAGAAAAATCAGTACATGTGTGTATTTCCAAAAAATGCACAAGATCTCACCAAAAAAAAATTCAAATTTAAAAATTAAATTCCAGTACTACATTAAAACCCCAACAAGAAAATTAGCATTAATGTTGAGAAAAAGGTACTGGTATATTAGAGGTGCGCACAAGTTAGTAAAAACAAACAGAGAAAAAATAAGGAAGAAAATGGAGAGACACCTCACGAATAATGGCTAAACGCCTAGTTTCTTCTTCGACCCGACCCAACTGAGCTTGAACTCTTTCTTTGACTTCCATTTTCTTCTTCTCAATTTCTTCTTCTTTAGCTTTGAAAGTAGAAAGAGCAGACCTTGACATCTCTTCATCTTCTTTAGTTAAAGTCCCATTAAAACTCAAAGACCCTGAAATTTGCCCTGATTGCATCAGTGTTTGTAGCTGTTCACTTCCTTGCTTTTGATTTGGCATTTCTTCTTGTTTTCTTCAACTTCACAACAACAAAAAGAAAAAACCCTTCTTCTTCTTCTTCAATTTTTCACTTTATCTTTTGCTTTTTTGCTTTGGTATTATGAAATGGAATGGAATGGACCCTTTTGTTTACTGTTGTAGGTGCATATGAACAAAGGGCAGCAGAGCAGGCCTTTATTGTAAAAAGTTATCAACAGCACACAGCTAAAGTTTTGTTTAGTTTATTAGGGACCCACAAAAGGGGTATAAAAGAGAAATACTTGAAAATGTATGGGTGGTTTTGTAAATACTTATCTGGATGGTACTGGAAAGGACAAACAGTGAAATGACCCAACCACTACCCACTCATAAAAAGAACATGGATTTTTATGTCTACTCAATTTCAAAGCTTGTCTCCACACTCCACTAAAAGTTATGGAAAAACTTGGAAAAGTAATGGTAAAGATTTGTTTTATACAACACTATTATTACCTGAAGAATTGAATAAATTTTCCGTTGTGATTATAATTTTTTTTTTTTATGAAATAAAAGTAATTTAGTAAAACATTAACAAGAAATGGAAATAGAGATAACTAAGAGATTTTTTTCTTCAATAGTGTATATTTTCCTATATATTATAAGGTCTTTATATAGGCATGAAAAGTAAAAAATAATATATCATTGAATATGTCATTAAGCATTTGAGATAAAGATCATGAAAGAAGAGTAGACATACACCATAATCATGGAGGAAGAGTAGACATCCACCATAATTTGATTTTTCTTATAACACTCCCTCTTGGATGTCCATAGATAATGTGCCTCGTTAAAACCTTAATAGAAAAAAACCCAATGGGAAAAAAATCCTAGTGAAGGAAAAAGAGTACACATGTTTAGAAATACGCTTTTTGGTTGCCACGTTAAAAACCTTGCAAGGAAAATTAAGTGGGACAAAACCTTGTAAGAAAAATAAAGTACAATGCATATTAACTCCCCCTGATGAGAGCAACAATTCACATCCTTGAGCCTTCGCATCCCAATCTTGTACACTAATTTCTTGAAGGTTGACGCCGATAGAGATTTGGTGAACAAATCAGCCATATTATCACTTGAACGAATTTGTTGCATATTGATATCACCATTCTTTTGAAGATCATGTGTAAAAAATAACTTTAGTGAAATATGTTTTGTCCTGTCTCCTTTTATAAATCCTCCATTCAATTGGGCTATGCATGCTGCATTGTCTTCATATAAAATTATGGGTAGTTTGTCACACTTCAAACTATATTTGTCTCTAATAAGATGTATTAGAGACCTCAACCATACACATTCTCGACTTGTTTCATGAATAGCAATTATCTCAGCATGATTAGATGAAATAGCTACGATTGATTGCTTAGTCGATCGCCAAGATATGACAGTGCCTCCACATGTAAACACGTAGCTTGTTTGAGATCGGGCCTTGTGTAGGTCAGATAAATACCCAGCATCGGCATAACCAACAAGATCGGGATTGCAATCATTGATATAAAATAAGCCCATATCGGTAGTCCCTTTTATATACCGCACTATGTGTTTGATTCTATTCCAATGTCTACTTGTAGGAGCAGAGCTATATCTTGTTAAGACATTAACTGAAAAAGCTATGTCAGGTCTTGTAGTGTTAGCAAGATACATCAGTGCACCATTTGTACTAAGATATGGACTTCAGGACCAACAAGCTCTTCATTATTTTCATGAGGTCGGAATTGATCTTTATTTATATCAAGTGATCTCACAATCATTAGGGTACTCAATGGATGTGCTTTATCCATATAGAATCGCTTTAAAATCTTTTCAGTATATGCTGATTGATAGACAAAAATTACATCTTTCATATACTCAATTGGTAGATCAAGATAAAATTTTGTCTTTTCAAGATCTTTCATTTCAAATTCTTTCTTTAAACAGTCTACTGCTTTAGGAAGCTCATCAGGAGTTCCAATGATATTTAAATCAACAATATACACTGTGTTTCTGACAAATTCAGATCTAGATCTTTTTATAAAGACACAAGGACAAATTGAATTATTCTTGTACCCTTCTTTCAACAGGTTCTCACTCAGGCGATTATACCTCATACGCCCTGATTGTTTCAATCCGTATAAGGATTTTTGAAGCTTTATTTAATAAATTTCTTGGAAACCTTAATATGCTTCAGAACAATTTAATTCCTTCAATGATTTCCATTATACGTATGTCAAGTTTTTCATGTATTGCCAGATTAAAATCTGAAATGACTACATTCACCACAGGAGAACATGTCTTTATATAATCAATGCTAGGATATTTAAAATCTTCTTGTTACACAAGTCGTGTTTATGTCTATCGACTTGACTTTTTTTCGAACAAGAACACATTTATACCTCCATTGGCTTTATACTTTCAGGTGCTGAGATTATCCGTCCAACTTCATATTTTTCAAGTGAAGTCAATTTTTATTGCGTATTTTTTATTTTGGCCAATCATTTATCTGTCCAAATTTCATGACAGATTTGAGCTCAAGATCCTCGTCAATATTAATAATATTGAGTGCTACATTATATTAACAGCATCGTCGATGATCATTTTGCATCGGTTCCATCATCACTCAATAAAGACATTATCGAGATCTCATTATTTTCAGGTACCTGAGCCTCTCCCATGAGGTCTTAAGAAATGTTATGTCGTGGTGCTCTTCTAGAGCACTTGTCTCCTTATTATGACCATCTTGAACATTTTCTCCTCTCCTTCTTCAAGGAGTTTTATCTTTGGAACCGATTGGTCTGTTACGCTTCTTGCGTGCCATAGACTCTGTCCCTCGTAGACTTTATTATATTTGGAGCATTAGCAACTGAAATATGACATTTAACTTTGGGTCAGCAAATGCGCCTGGCAATAATTTTCAAATGAATTATCACTTGAAGTTCAAATTCATATTTTCTTGTACGAAGATCTATATGTATTCATAATAATTTATTCCACGTATCACTTTCTCAGCTGCCCTTTTTCTCCCCCTAATGTTGGGATTACCAACACATTTTTCAACCTTCTTTGGGAACCCATTTTTGTGCATTGTGGTGGCATAATTAAATAATATAGCACATTCATATTTTTAGATAAAAATTATTTGGTTCTTGACCCTGAACCGATTGTGATAGAGAAAACATATCATAACTTGGCTAGATGCGTACAAGTGATGTTATATATTAAATAATACATCACATACTAAATTTTATTTTGGAATTTTTGTTCTCATAACCAATGGTTTTAGCTATCATTGGAGGCATACAATTTCTGCTAAACCAACTTGGATTTAAACCAGCATTATCAAGATAAATTATCATAATTTATATTCTGGAACTGTGCTTTAATAATTTGAGCAAACAACCTTGCAAAAGCCAAATTACAAGTTAATAACAAATATACATGTGACCATAGAATAGATGCATCTATTAAAATCATATTATAGTAAACGGTCCACATGGCAGGTGACTGGACCCATATATTTATCACCTTTTATTCGTTACAGAAATCAAGGGATTTAATCTCAACATTTACTGGTATATCATGAGAATACGCGACACAAGAGAATTATTGAATAATCTTCTATTTCTTCATTATATGCCAAGTGAATTCTCAATTAATTTTCGCATCATAATTGAACCGTGATGGCCAAATGATCATGCCAACTAATAATTGTTTCAGTAAACTTCTAGTTTACTTGTGGCTTGTGATTGCATCATCATGCTTATACTTGTGTAGTACAAACAGAAGAAAAGTCAGGTAACCTTTCATATTTACCCTGTATAATTATAGTAATCTAAAGATATTCAATCTTCTTTTCATTTATAGTCTCAATATGCCAACCACTTTGGCTAATACATTTGAAACTCAAAATGTTTCTTTTGAGACTTACTACAGTATCAATATCATGAACAATTTCATTCATCTGGGTAGTAACAAATTAGTTCTTCCGGAGCTCTTAATTGATCTTATACTGCAAGATCTTTTGTCACACCATCCATATAGTGAATGTCTCTTTCACAGAGAAAATCATATCATAATAAATTATCACGGTCAAAATCATCATAAGCAAAATCATTTCTTGCTTTAATTTTACCTTTAATAACTTTTATAAGGCATGCCAAAATATTTTTGGCGTATCACATGTACGCGACCAATGACATATTCATGTAACTACACAATAATATTTATTCGCTTTATTTTACATAAACTTTCCTTAGAGGTGAGTTCTGTGGTATCCATCCAATTATACATTGCATGTCCTTATTCATTACTTTTATCATATATTACCACATTCACCTTTAGGAATGGGTCTACATTCTTAATGCTTATCACAAGTCACATTTTATTCAAGGAATGGATCATAATCAGCGGCGTGCTTTATTATTTTTTAGGGAAGCAGTAAGATAGGGAACCGGGAATAATACACTCAAAATAACAGGCTGTGTGCAGGGAAGCAGTAAAATAGGGAACCGGGAATAATACACTCAAAATAACAGGCCGGGTCGTTATATCCTCCCCCTCTTAAAACAATCGTTCTTCCTCGAACGAGCATAGAGACATACTT
>AWOL01S0094408.1:0-21224 GCA_000715115.1 Nicotiana otophora | reverse complement strand
TTATATTGCACTTCCCTGGCTTATGCTTTTGTTCAAATTACATAAGGAAGAACTAAATAAAATGAGTAATTTATAGTTTTTTTTTGTTTGGAGAAAAAAATTGTATAAATTCTTGTTTTTCTTCGTTAGTTTTCAGACAAAAGTAAATGAAAATTTATTTAGAGTAACAGAGATTGCTCTAGTTACATCCATGCAAATTTGACATACATCCCTAGTTCCAAATAAAAAATAATATTAGTTTAAAAGTCTATACCAAGCAAAATGGGCAACAAGTAGGCACTTAATAATTCATTAATTATAGGAATTTCTTTTCTTTTATTTTTTGCTAATTGGGAATTTCTTTTCTGATAGTCTTATCTTTTTGTCTCCTTAAAGTATTAGTAAAGGATTATAAAAACATTACTTCTAGATTTTGCAGGTCACTCATGTGCAATAGCATAAATGCATGAATTTACATTTTTGTTATTTTTGAAAATTTGGGGACATGATCTGAATTCTGAATACAAAATTAGACAATAAGATATTAAAACTCCTTATCGCATAGGCCATGTGGTATCATCCGATTGCCATAATAATTTTAAGAAATATATAAATTTTATATTTTAAGTTTGTAGGCAAACTAGCTATTTGTGTCTACTCTTGGACAAAGCTACTAAAAGAGCTTATAATGTGTCTGTTTATCCGAAAAAAAGATAGAGTTGAATTTATACGTAGTTCTAAGGATATGTGATATAACTTGACACAAATCGTAGGGACAAATAGAAGTATCAAATATGTATTGCAAAGAATGCAAAATAAACAAGGTTGGAAAAAAGATGACTTTTAGAACTAAGCATAGTGAATCAATTATCAAGTAACGAAGCTTGAAAGAATAACCTTTGAATATCTGAGAATATTGTGGCTGTATTACAATGTAAGTAAAAAACTTGCCCTCTACAGAAATGTAGCCATCCTTTTTATAGTGGAGGATCCTACTTTAGATAAAAAATACTTAGTGGAGAACCCATGATAAATCAACTTTTCCCTAATTTCCGCCGAGATTCTCTCCCTTAGAGTGTTTGCAACGGCGTTTGTCTGTAAGCTCGAGCTCGATCGGCCTCGGTGCTGGTCGGTATCGCTTCTAGAACTCGATATGGACTCAGGATCAAGTGATAATTCAGACTCGATCCTAGTCGGCCTCTGCCCTTTAAGCTCGAAATCTTCTCACCATAGTTTGATTCGGACCCGAGCTCGATAATGATTTCGAACTCGGTGTTTAACTTATACCCGAAATTTGAAACTTGTTTGTACCATCTTCGGAACCCGTCTCAATATTACGAAGTCTTTTCTTCGATCCATTATGTTTAGACCTCGATCGATCATACGAAGGTCGAAATCTATTTCGACCGTATACAGATAGTCCCCTCGTTTCTCGGGAAGGATGTGGTGAGAAATGATATGATTTCTCGATGGATCGATTGGATTATAAGTTGACGTTGACATTGGGTTCGATCATGACGCACGTGATAGTTGTCCCGTCGATTTAGATTTTTAAGGCATTTAATGCATGTCAGACAGTGGTCAGCCACCGCTGATATTGAACCGTCATTGTTTCAAACTATAAATAGCCTTTCCGTTCACCATCCATCACTTTTCCTTATTCAATCTTCAGAAAATTTCTCAAGTTCTTTTTCGTCTCTTCTGAGTTTATTCGCTGATCTTTGACTCTTTTCTGCAAAATTCTTCTTCTAATCCATCAAATCTTTGTCACCTTCTTTAAATCCAAAAATGGTAAAAATATCACAAATCGTCCCCCAAAAAGAAAAAACTTCTTCTTCCCAATCTGCCGCCGACAAAACACTGGTGGATCCGCGGCCTGAGGAGTGCGTTCCAGCGACGTGTGTTCTGACCTCCGATTTCAAACTCGATAAAGGTTCGCCGGTTCCTGGCCTATGTGAGCCCGTATCGAGATATATTTGTTTGATAACCTGGGGGCATATCGAGCGGATATAAAAAGATTGTAACTCGGAAAACAAAGAAATGGTAGTGCCGTCTCCCAAAGAGGATATCACTACTCACGTGAGAGGGTTTTTAAGTGTGTATACTTACTCTTTCACGTTAGGTCCCCTCAACCATGTTATCATAGATTTTTGTCATCAATACCTAATAACTCTAGGCCAGATCCATCCTTCCTTTTGGCGGATCATTATTTTGATACGATATTTTGTGAATAAAATCGAGGGGATGCCTTTCACCCTCGATCATCTTATCCGATTATACCGTTCTCGCCTTTTCGAGGAGGGTTAATAAAACTCCAACGTCGAGCTACCAAGGCTTTGTTCTCGAGTATAGACGAGGATAAGGATCGAGGCTGGATGAGCAGGTTCGTCCGAGTAAGGACTTCGAACGTGATTCCGACTGAAAAGATGCCTTTTTCCAAGGATGGAACATGAAGCGTAAGTGTAATTCTGATGTTATCTCCTACTATTTTGTCATTTTATTTCCTTTCTCACCGATATTCCCCTCTTGTGATACAGCGGTTCCCTGGATGTCCAGCGCAGTGCCCGATCTCAAGAACTGGGTACGTGATCTGGTTTCGACCTCCTCATACAACGAGCGCTCATGGCGTGACTTGTCAAAGGGCCGATGGGAGGCCAAAAATCATGGTAAGCACCTTTCTCATATCTTTTTTTAGTTCGAACAAGGTGCTTTCCACGCACTTTAATAAAATATCTCATATGCAAGTGTGGGCAAAGATGCGGTTTTGAGCCCTCGTCCGTCGAGGAAGAGGCTTCGGCCCCTCTTCCAAAGCCGGTGAAAGATAATAAGAGGTAAAGAGCCCGCATCCTCGAAGACCAAAAACCAAAGAAGAGGACGACTCGTAAGCCAAACAAGAATGTCATTCCTTTGACCGCAGAATCAGTTCTGCGTCTGAGGGATGAAGAAGAAGAAGAAGAAGAAGAAGAAGAGAACGACGGGTCCGCGCTGGCGGCCCGAACAAAGAAGACCACCGATGTTCCACAGGCAGCTAGATCGATGGTGGTTCATAAGGCTCCGCCTTGAACTGAGGATATATCGGAGAAAGATTCGGGCAAAGTGATGCTCCCGGTACAAGTGATGCATCAGATCTTTTTCACGGAGTGCAACAAGCTTTGAATCGGGTAAGCCTTAAATTTTATGGCATTACCTTTATGCTTGCTTTTTTTTTTCTTTCTCTTTTCTAACTTTGTTTTTTCTTTCTTTGCAGGCCGCGGAAAATCATCGCGAATCATGTTCTTGGTCCTGAACTGAGCTGCGTCGATACGAGGCCGACCTTCAACGGGTTACGGAGGAGATGAACTCTCTTAAGCTCCTCTTAGGGCAACGGGAAAATCAAATAAAAGATCTCCGAGCCGAGTTGGCTAAGGCTTACCAAGATCAGACCGATCTGTCCGAGCAGGTAATAATACTTTTAAAAGCATATGGGCTCAATACAAGAACAATGGCTAATTGTTCGATCTCACAACTACAACAAAAAATAGAGATGATCGGGAAACTCCGTGAGGAGGTCGATGAGATAAAAGAAGAGTCTTTGAACTGGAAAGAAGGTATGGATCGCTTTGCTGCAGAGAGAGAGAAGCAGCTCGAGCCCAATTATCATCACCCAAAAACCAACTTCACAGTATGAAGAAGAAAAGCTCGGTTCAAGCGAGAAGAATAGAAGAGCTCGAGGATCGGTTGGCCTCTGAACTTGTCAAGGCCGAATCTAACACCGAAAAGGCAAAGGCTGATGTAGATGCACTTGTGGCCGTCTATACGCTGAAGCTGGAAAAAGAGAAAGCAGAGACCGCCGATACTCGAGCACATTGGGTCGCTGAACTTGCTAGGTGCCTATCTCGGAGGGAGACCCTCGAGGAGATCCATGCTCGAGGTTTCGATTTCGCTGAAGAGATAAAAAGAGCTAAAGAATTTGAAGTAGATTCTAAAGCCTTGGTTTCTGATGATGACGATGATGATAATGATGATGGGAGTAAGAGCGGAACCGAGAATGGGGGGAACCTGATAGAAAAGAGACCGCTCCCAGGGATAACGAAGAAGCTTAGCCCTTAGCTTCTATGATGTAATCAATCATGTAAACAATCTTGTATATATAAAAATATCTTTTTTCTTTTGCCGACTTGCTTCTATTTTGTTTCCTANCAATCATGTAAACTATCTTGTATATATAAAAATATCTTTTTTCTTTTGCCGATTTGCTTCTGTTTTGTTTCCTGCTTTGTGAAGATTTCATTCATGCCTTATGAATGTTTTCATAAGGACTTAGGCAATTTGATCGAATTTGGACTTCGTAGCCTTTATAAACGAGTGAGCATTTATTCAAGCTTGAAATAAGGTAGCCCATAGTCTTAGTAGTCGAGTTGAGTGATTGTTTGAACTTGAAGTATGATGTAGCCTTTAGGCTTATTAGTCGAGTGAGTGATCGAACTCGAAGTAATGTAGCCCGTTGACTTAATGGTCGAGTGAGTGCTTGCTCGAACTTGGAATAAGAGTAGCCCATAGGCTTATTAGTCGAGTGAATATTTTGAACTCGAAGTAATGTAGCCCGTAGGCGTAATGGTCGAGTGGGGGCTTGCTCGGACTCGGAATAAGAGTAGCCCATAGGCTTATTAGTCGAGTGAATATTTTGAACTCGAAGTAATGTAGCCCGTAGGCGTAATGGTCGAGTGGGGGCTTGCTCGGACTCGGAATAAGAGTAGCCCATAGGCTTATTAGTCGAGTGAATATTTTGAACTCGAAGTAATGTAGCCCGTAGGCGTAATGGTCGAGTGGGGGCTTGCTCGGACTCGGAATAAGAGTAGCCCGTAGGCTTGTTAGTCGAGTGAATGTTTCAAACTCGAAGTAATGCATCCCGTAGGCGTAATGGTCGAGTGAGTGCTTGCTCGAACTCGGAATAAGAGTAGCATGTAGGCTTATTAGTCGAGTGAATGTTTCAAACTCGAAGTAATGCAATCCGTAGGCGTAATGGTCGAGTGAGTGCTTGCTCGAACTCGGAATAAGAGTAGCATGTAGGCTTATTAGTCGAGTGAATGTTTCAAACTCGAAGTAATGCAATCCGTAGGCGTAATGGTCGAGTGAGTGCTTGCTCGAACTCGAAATAAAAGTAGCCCGTAGGCTTAGTAGTCGAGTGAATGATTCGAACTCGAAGTAATGTAGCCCGTAGGCGTAATGGTCGAGTGAGTGCTTGCTCGAACTCGAAATAAAAGTAGCCCGTAGGCTTAGTAGTCGAGTGAATGATTCGAACTCGAAGTAATGTAGCCCGTAGGCGTAATGGTCGAGTGAGTGCTTGCTCGAACTCGAAATAAAAGTAGCCCGTAGGCTTAGTAGTCGAGTGAATGATTCGAACTCGAAGTAATGTAGCCCGTAGGCGTAATGGTCGAGTGAGTGCTTGCTCGAACTCGAAATAAAAGTAGCCCGTAGGCTTAGTAGTCGAGTGAATGATTCGAACTCGAAGTAATGTAGCCCGTAGGCGTAATGGTCGAGTGAGTGCTTGCTCGAACTCGAAATAAAAGTAGCCCGTAGGCTTAGTAGTCGAGTGAATGATTCGAACTCGAAGTAATGTAGCCCGTAGGCGTAATGGTCGAGTGAGTGCTTGCTCGAACTCGAAATAAAAGTAGCCCGTAGGCTTAGTAGTCGAGTGAATGATTCGAACTCGAAGTAATGTAGCCCGTAGGCGTAATGGTCGAGTGAGTGCTTGCTCGAACTCGGAATAAGAGTAGCATGTAGGCTTATTAGTCGAGTGAATGTTTCGAACTTGAAGTAATGTAGTGCGTATGAGTGATGATCAAGTGAGTGCTTGCTCGAACTCGAAATAAAAATAACCTGTTGGCTTAGTGGTCGAGTGAATATTTCGAACTCGAAGTAATGTAGCCCGTAGGCGTAATGGTCGAGTGGGTGCTTGCTCGAACTCGGAATAAGAGTAGCCCGTAGGATTATTAGTTGAGTGAATGTTTCAAACTCTAAGTAATATATCCCGTAGGCTTAATGATCGAGTGAGTGCTTTCTCAAACTTGAAATAAGAGTAGCCCGTAGGCTTATTAGTCGAGTGAATATTTTGAACTCGAAGTAATGTAGCCCATAGGTGTAATGGTCGAGTGAGTGCTTGCTCGGACTTGGAAGAAGAGTAGCCCGTAGGCTTATTAGTCGAGTGAATATTTTGAACTCGAAGTAATGTAGCCCATAGGTGTAATGGTCGAGTGAGTGCTTGCTCGGACTTGGAAGAAGAGTAGCCCGTAGGCTTATTAGTCGAGTGAATATTTTGAACTCGAAGTAATGTAGCCCATAGGTGTAATGGTCGAGTGAGTGCTTGCTCGGACTTGGAAGAAGAGTAGCCCGTAGGCTTATTAGTCGAGTGAATATTTTGAACTCGAAGTAATGTAGCCCATAGGTGTAATGGTCGAGTGAGTGCTTGCTCGGACTTGGAAGAAGAGTAGCCCGTAGGCTTATTAGTTGAGTGAATGTTTCGAACTCGAAGTAATGTAGCCAGTAGGCGTAATGGTCAAGTGAGTGCTTGCTCGAACTCAGAATAAGAGTAGCCCATAAGCTTATTAGTTGATTGGATGTTTTGAACTCGAAGTAATGCAGCCCGTGGGCGTAATGGTCGAGTGAGTACTTTCTCGGACTCGGAATAAGAGTAGCCCGTAGGCTTATTAGTTGAGTAAATGTTTCAAACTCGAAGTAATGCAGCCCGTAGGCATAATGGTCGAGTGAGTGCTTGCTCGAACTGGGAATAAGAGTACCATGTAGGCTTATTAGTAGAGTGAATGTTTTGAACTTGAAGTAATGTAGCCCGTAGGCATAATGGTCGAGTGAGTGCTTGCTCGAACTCGGAATAAGAGTAGCCCATAGGCTTATTAGTCGAGTGAATATTTCGAACTCGAAGTAATGTAGCCCGTAGGCGTAATGGTCGAGTGAATATTTCGAACTCGGAATAAGAGTAACCCGTATGCTTATTAGTCGAGTGAATGTTTCCAACTCGAAGTAATGTATCCCCTAGGCTTAATGGTTGAGTGAGTGCTTGCTCGAACTCGAAATAAGAGTAGCTCGTAGGCTTATCAGTCGAGTGAATGTTTCGAACTCAAAGTAATGTAGCCCGTAGGCGTAATGGTCGAGTGAGTGCTTGATCAAACTCGGAATAAGAGTAGCCCGTAGGCTTATTAGTCGAGTGAATGTTTTGAACTCGAAGTAATGTAGCCTGTAGGCGTAATGGTCGAGTGAGTGCTTGCTCGAACTCGGAATAAGAGTAGCCCGTAGGCTTATTAGTCGAGTGAATGTTTCGAACTCGAAGTAATGTAGCATGTAGGCTTAATGGTCGAGTGAGTGCTTGCTCGAACTCGGAGGTTTATCTCAATCCTGTTTGCATAATGAATCTCGACATAGAGGAATATTTCTTGGATATAATATATCGGTAAAGAAGAGAACTTTCTTTGCAAGTCATCATACACGTATTCACGATTTGCGTCAGGGCTCGGGCTAACTACATGAACATGGTTCGTTTTGACCATTTGGGTCTTACAACGTTTCCTATTGGAACCCTGTTGTTACGAAATAACTTTCTTGCATCATAACTTGATATATTTGAGGGCTAATGCCCCCTAGTATTCGAGGTTGATTGTAAAGAGGCCCCGGATACTGTCGAATTGGCTCTAAGTATAGCACGATCATTGGTTTTCTCATTAAAAATCTTGCCGAAAAACCCATTTGGGATAAAATCGGTCTAAGGGAAAAAGAGTGCAACGCGTGCTTCTATACTTAGGGCTTCGTATTGAAGGGTCTATCCTAGCTCCTGATCGGACTCCTGCAGGGGTTAATTTTGAAATCTAAACGAATATGGGAGGGTCGTACCTTAGTAGTAGTATCATTTTAGGTGCGACACATTCCAATTGCTTGATAGTTGTTTTCCATTTATTATATCGAGCTTGTATGATCCTTTTCCGACGTTTTCGAGAACCTGATACGGTCCTTCCCAGCTCGGTCCTAGTTTTCCTTCATTTGGATTTCGGGTGCTGAAGGTGACTTTCCTTAGCACTAAGTCCCCGAGTTTAAAATGGTGAAGTTTGGTTCTTCGATTATAGTATCTTTCGATTCGCTACTTTTGGGCGGCCTATTGGACGAGAGCAGCTTCTCTTTTCTCATCCGATAATTCGAGGCTAGTGTTCATAACCTCGTTATTTGACTTTTCCATTGTATATCAAAACCTGGCACTAGGTTCCCCGACTTCGATTGGAATCAAGGCTTCAGAGCCATATACTAAGGAGAACGGGGTTGCCCCCGTACTAGATTTTGATGTAGTTTGATTTTCCCTTAGCATCGTTCAACCTCTTTTTTAGGTTTTGTATGATAGTTTTGTTCGTTGATTCGGCCTGTCCGTTCCCACTGGGGTGATACGATATTGATAATATCCTTTTTATTTTATGGTCTTCGAAGAATTTCGTCACATTGCTGCCGACGAACTGTTTCCCATTGTCACACATTATTTCGGTGGCTATCCCGAATTGACATACTATATGATCCCAGATAAAGTCTATAACCTCTTTCTCTCTTACTTTCAAGAACGCATGTGCTTCCACCCATTTAGAGAAATAGTCAGTCATAAATAAAATAAATTTAGCTTTACCTGGGGCCGATGGCAGAGGGCTGACGATATACATTCCCCATTTCATGAATGGCCATGTGGATAGGACTGAGTGAAGTTGCTCTCCGGGACGATGGATCATTTGTGCAAACCTTTGACATTTGTCAACTTTTTGAACAAACTCCTTTGCATCTTTGCCCATATCGATCCAACAATACCCTGCCTTGATTATTTTTCGGACTAATTAATCGGCACCGGAGTGATTTCCACAAGTGCCCTCGTACGCCTCACGTAAGATGTAATTGGTGTCTCATGGACCTAAGTATACTGCCAATGGTCCATCAAATGTCCTTTAGTATAGCGTTCCATCTGTAGTTAATGTGAATCGAGCAGCTTTAATTCGTATGGCACTTGAAGTTTTAGGGTCCGATGGGAGGTTTCCATTCTTTAAGTATTAAATATACTTATTCCTCCGATCCCAGGTTAAGCTCGTAGAATTTATCTCGGCATGGCCTTCTTCGATCAAGGAACTCGAGAGTTGAACGACAGTCCCCGAGCTTATCTCGCCTTCCTCGACCGATGATCCCAAATTTGCAAGTGTATCAGCCTCACTGTTTTGCTCTCGCGGAACATGATGTAAAGTCCATTCTTTGAAATGGTGCAAAGTGACCTGCACTTTGTCCAAAAACCTTTGCATTCTATCTTCTCGAATTTCGAAGGTTTTGTTTACTTGATTTACCACCAGCAAAGAGTCACACTTGGCTTCAATGACTTATGCTCCCAAGCTTTTAGCTAGCTCGATACCTACAATCATGGCCTCATACTCGGCCTCGTTGTTAGTCAACCTAGCAGTTTTGATAGATTGCCTAATAGTATTACCCGTGGGTAGCTTTAAAATGATGCCTAGCCCGGACCCCTTCATGTTCGATGTCCCGTCCGTAAAAAGGGTCCATACCCCCGATGACGTACCCGATTTTAATAAGAGTTCTTTTTAGACTTCGGGTACGAGGGTCGGCATGAAATCGGCCACTAAGTCTGCTAAAATTTGAGACTTGATGGCCGTACGGGGTTGATATTCGATATCGTACCCACTGAGTTCGACGACCGATTTGGCCAATCGGCCTGATAGTTCGGGCTTGTGCAAAATATTACAAAGAGGGTAAGTGGTTAATACGCATATGGGGTGACATTGAAAGTACAGTTTTAACTTTCTAGAGGCGCTTATCACTGCAAGTGCCAATTTTTCTAGGGGCGAATATCTAGTTCCTACTTCTCCTAAGGTTCGACTTACATAATAAACGGAAAATTACGTACCTTGCTCTTCTCGAACTAGGACACCGCTTACCGCGATTTTCGATACTGCCAAGTACAAGCAAAGTTTTTCGTCTATTTTTGGAGTATGAAGCAGTGGTGGGCTCTATAGATATCGTTTTAATTCCTCTAATGCTTGTTGGCATTCTGGGGTCCAAGCAAAATCGTTCTTCTTTTTGAGTAGAGAGAAAAATTTGTAACTTCTATATGACGACCTCGAAATGAATCGACCTAAGGCTGCAATCCGTCCCGTTAGCCTCTGTACGACTTTCATGTCATCCACGATGGAGATGTCTTCGATGACCTTGATTTTATCTTGGTTAATCTCGATCCCTTGATTTTACACCATGAAGCTGAGGAACTTGCCCGAACCGACCCCGAAAACACATTTCTCGGGGTTGAGCTTCATGTTCTTAAAATCTCGAATGTTTCCTGCAAATGGGTCAAATGGTCCTCTGCGCGCAGGGACTTAACTTTCATGTCATCAATATAAAGTTCTATTGATTTACCTATTTATTCCTCGAATATTTTATTTACTAGGCATTGGTAAGTAGCTCCTGCATTTTTTAGCCCGAAGGGCATCACATTATAACAATATTTTCCATACTTGGTGACAAATGAAGTCTTTTCCTGGTCTTTTGGGTTCATTTGGATTTGATTATACCCGAAATAGGCATCGAGAAAAGTAAGGATCTCGTGGCTGGCCGTGGCATCGATATTAGGCAACAGAAAGAAATCTTTGGGGCATGCTTTGTTGAAATCATTATAATCTACACACATTCTAAGTTTGTTCCCTTTTTAGGCACTATAACTACATTGGCTAACCATTCAGGATATTTTACTTCCCGAATGGATCCTATTTTGAGGAGTTTGGTTACCTCGTCCTTTATGAATGCGTGTTTTACCTCAGACTATGGTCTTCTCTTTTGCTTCACCGGTCTGAACCTAGGGTCCAAGCTTAGACGATGCGTTGTTATATCCGATGGGATCCTTGTTATATCTAAATGGGACAATAAATTGAATAAGCCTTTTCTTGAGTTCGGGGGTTAACCCCGTTCCAAGGTATACCTTTCGTTCGGGCCAGTGCTCGATTAGTATGACTTTCTCCAATTCCTCAATTGTTGATTGGGTAGCATCAGAATCATCAGGAACCACGAAGGATCGCGGGATCCTTTGATCATCATCTTCATCGATCTTCTGATTTTCTGGTTGGGTTAAAGCCGATGTCTGTGACTATTATTTGGCATCTCGTTCTCCTTTTGAGACCGAATACTTTGTCGATGAATGCGAGGATATCGGAATTGCTACTTCGACGGAAAAAATTTCCCTTGTGGTCGGTTGTTCCCTGTGTACCGTTTTGATTCCCTCCGATGTTGAGAATTTAAGAACACGATGGAAGGTTGAAGGCACAACTTTCATTTTGTGGATCCACGGTCTTCCAAAAAGGGCGTTGTATCTCATATCGCCTTCTATTACGTGGAACTTCATTTTCTGGATAGTCCTGGCCATGTTTATCAGCAGAATTATTTCGATTTTGGTAGTTTCACATACCATATTGAATCCGTTTAGAACCATGGTTGCGAGTACGATCTGGTCCTGTAGACCGAGTTGTTCTACAACCTTCGATATAATAATGTTGGTCGAGCTACCTGGATCAATTAATACACACTTAACCTTAGTTTTATTCATGAGTACGGATATTACCAGTGCATCGTTGTGAGGTTGCATGATCCTTTCTGCATCATTAAAGGACAAGTTTCATATGGGAGCGTAATCCCAAGTTCGAGATCGTTTTTCTCTCATAATCGATGTCTTGGTGTGTTTAAGTACCGACCGCTGAGGGATATTGATGCCACCGATGATCATGTGGATGATGTGCTGTGGTTCTTCCTGTTCGTGTTGTTTACCGAAATCCCTGTTTTTGAAATGGTTTTTGGCTTTGTCGCTTAGAAATTCTCGAAGGTTCCCTTTATTGAATAACCGGGCTACCTCCTCTCTTAGTTGCATACAATCTTCCGTTCTGTGCCCATGGGTGCCATGATATTCACACATTTGATTGGGGTTCCTCTGGGCCGGATTGGCCTTCATGGGTTGAGGCCATTTAGTATCTTTGATGTGTCCGATAGCCGACACGATGGAGGATGCATCGATGCTGAAGTTGTACTCCGATAACCGAGGTGCTTCCTTAGATCCGGCAGGCCTTACAAACCTACCTTTGTTCATCAGCCCCCAGGTTCCTTGACCTCGATTACTTCTTTTGTTATTTTGTCCGAGGTTATGTCTTAATTCACTGATTCTGTGGTTTCTGTTATACGGTCGGTATCGATCCCTGATCGGACCCTGTTCTCGATTAATATCCTTTCGAGCAGCGGGTTCCGACCCTAACTGATCATCTTCGACTCTAATTTTTGATTGGTACCGATTGTGCACGTCGGTCCACGTGATGGCTGGGTATTCGATCAAGTTATGCTTCAACCTCCGTGAAGCCGTTGAACTTCGTTCGTTCAAACCTTGAGTGAAAGCCTAAACAACCCAATCATCTGTGACTGGTGGCAGATCCATTCGTTCCATTTAAAAACGAGATACGAACTCCCTTAGCATCTCATTATCTTTTTGTCTTACCTTGAAGAGGTCTAATTTCCTTGTTGCGACTTTTATGGCGCCGACGTGTGCTTTCACAAAAGAATATACTAACATGGCGAATGAGTCGATGGAATTTGGTGGTAGGTTGTGATACCAAATCATTTCTCCCTTTGAGAGCGTCTCTCCGAATTTTTTTAACAACACAGATTCGATTTCATCGTCTTCTAAATCATTGCCCTTGATGGCACACGTGTAAGAGGTGACGTGTTCGCTGGGGTCGGTCGTTCCGTTATATTTGGAAATTTCGTGCATACGAAATTTTTTGGGGATTTGTTTTGGGGCTACGCTCGAGGGAAAAGCCTTTTGCACGAATTTTTGGGAATATAATCCTTTTATCATTGGTGGAGCTCCCTGGATCTGATCGACCCTGGAGTTATATGTTTTTACTTTTCTATCATTGGCTTCGACTCGCTTTGTGAGCTCCTCAAGTATTTTAGTAATTTCGGTAGTAGTCCCCGATTCTTGCTGATTTGATTTTACTATGGCTGGCTCCGTTGTGGGGGCAATTTCTCGAGGTGGACTGGGCTCCGGCATGCTCGGTAGTTGTGTTTGGTTCTGCAACTGAGCTATTGCTGCCTGTTGGGCTTGCAACATTTCGAAAATCATAGGCACATTGATGTTGTTTTCCTCGACGTTATGGGTATCTCGAGATGTAACCCGAGTGTCACCATGAATGTTATTTTCAGGTTCAGAATGCAGGTTCGCCTCAATGGCCACATGCGAATTGATATCTATCTGCACTTCGATTCGAGCTCCAACAGCGTTGACCAGTGGCCTTTCGGTACCAGGTGTCAAGTTGTTGTTCTCATCTTGAAGACCAGCTTCGTTGTCGATAGGTGAGGCCATTTGATTGGTAGTAAGTCGTTGCTAATCCGAAATCCAAGATACTTTCGGAAACAAGCGCAAAACGATGTATTTTTGCAGATCCATATCAAATAACCCCTGTTATCCTTAGCCCCACGGTGGGTGCCAAATTGTTTACCCGAAAAACGGATAAAGTTGAATTTATACGTAATTCTAAGAATATGTGATATAGCTTGACACAAATCATAGGGACAAATAGAAGTATCAAATATGTATTGCAAAGAATGCAAAATAAACAAGAAAGATGATTTTTAGGACTCAACACAGTGAATCAATTGTCAATTAATGAAGCTCGAAAAAATAACCTTTTAATATCTAAGATATGGTGGTTGTATTACAATGTAAGCAAAAACTTGCCCTCTATAGAAATGTAGCCATCCTTTTTATAGTGGAAGATCCTACTTTAGATACAATTAAAAATACATAGTGGAGAACCCATGATAAATAAGTTTTTCCCTAATTTCCGCTGAGATTCTCTCCCTTAGTGTGTTTGCAACGGCTCTTGTCTGTGAGCTCGACCTCGATCGGCCTCGGTGCTGGTCGGTATCACTTCTAGAACTCGATATGGACTCGGGATCAAGTGATAATTCGGACTCGATCCCGGTCGGCCTCTGCCCTTTAAGCTCGAAATCATCTCACCATAGTTCGATTCGGACCCGAGCTCGATAATGACTTTGAACTCGGTGTTTGACTTATACCCGAAATCTGAAGCTTGTTTGTACCATCTTCGGAACCCGTCTCGATATTACGAAGTCTTTTCTTCGATCCATTGCGTTTCGACCTCGATCGATCGTACGAATACCGAAATCTATTTCGACCGTATACAATGTTTATAACATTATAGTTTTGCACAATAGTCAATTTTGATCGAGATGAATTAATTTAAAATATTCCTTTATTTTCCCATTTTAAATCAGTTCAGTAAAAGGTATAGCATCACATATTAATAGATGGAAGCGACTTCTACTTTAGTTATTAGTCTTGCCTTCGGCATCTACCTTATTGTGGTCAGAGGAGAACCTATCTTATCAAGTGAAGATTATCGCCATCCGCAAAAGTTTGGCAAATTTTTCATTAATATATTAATATATGCATATGATTTTAGAAAATACTAATATATTAGCAGTGACATCGTGTATATAAAGTATATTTTGGTTAAAAGCAAAAGTACATCCCAACCGTCAAATCCAATGTAACATCCAAGCCCGCTAGTGATATTGTCCGTTCTAGGCCTAGGCCCTCACGGGTTTAAAACGCTAAAGTCTGGGGTATTACATATATCCCCTCTTATGGACTCAACGTCCTCGCAGAGTTTTGCCCCACCGCATCGGATTCGCCTAGACTCAACATTGAGGTTTGCCCCGCCTAATCGGGATTTGCCTAAACTCTGTTGAACTCTGACCCACCATCGATAAGGTTGACACAAGAGTGGCTCTGGTACCATCTATAACAGCCCAACCCGCTAGTTATATCTCTATAGGTCTAGGCCCTCACGGGTTTAAAATGTATTACTAGAATCTAAGGCTTATTAACTTATATACCCAACATCTCTTTTGTGTTTTGTCGATGTAAGACTCTGTCTAAAATTTGAGGTTTTACATCTGGGTCCACCTCTGATTGCGCTTAAAGTAACGACTTTGGGCATGATCCGCCAAACACATGTTAACGAAAAAAATTAGTCGTTAAAATTAGGAAGGGTGTGATATATGACTAAAATAACCAAAGATAATTATTATTATTTATTTGTAAAAGATAATTATAATAACTTAGTTTTTTAAAGTTATCATTGTTCTCATCTATCGACCTTTTCTTGCTCCATTGTTATCTGATGTATATTTATCAATTAATAGTAAAGCAAGCACAAAGGAGACATGCACTCATCACGGCATGTTGAGTACCTTAATAAAGCAATTTGACTGTAACTGTATAATCATGAGATTAGGTTATAATAAATTCGGATAATATATGGAGTTTGGTATAGTTTCTGGTATATGTTTAATCAAGTTAATTAAATAATCCAAATATCACCTCGATTGTGATTTAGGCATTTCTTTTGCCTTCATATATAACTATAATATTATTATTTTTATTTATCTGCTATTTGAAATGTATTGATCCGATTAGTTAAGTTTTACGCAATATATAGTCGATTTAAAGAGAAAGTATTTTCTATCAAGATTTTTTTAAAATTTAAACTTGAGACCTATAAAGGATGAAAGGGTCTCTCAAGGCTTGAATCGAGATCTCTAGGCGATGGAAGAATCTCATTCACCCCATAATAACCTCTGATGAAATTTTGTTAGCTTAAAGTTTAATTTAGAGAAAGATTATCCATAAAAATTATATGAAAGTAGAACTTTTAGAAGTATAGACTTGTTAAATGATATTTAGATGTATTATATTTTGTGGGAGAAACTTGTGAATTGTGATGATCACATAAAGACGGTCTTCTATTTTTTGGTCTTCCAAGCAGCTGACTCATCCAAATCCATTCCCCCAACCCCTTAGCTCATAATTAAAAAATACTTAATTATAATCAACATTTTATTACTATTTATGTTAATTTATTATAATTAAATAATAAATAAATAAAAGTAAAAATACTTACAATTTAATCATAATTAAGTTTCAAAATCAATACTTGCTATGTTCCATTAATCCATTTTAATTGTGTGATATTCTTTCATTTAAATATGTTTAAGAAAAGTGATACATGTTAACACTTCGATTTAACTTTAATTCGTTATATTTTTAATGACATAATTTTATAATATATGCAAAATATTATGAGTGACATGTTTAAAATAATTTTTTTTTAAAATATATTTTTTCTTAAACTCCATACGTAATCAAATCAAATATCTTCACGTAAAATAAAATTGAGGGGATCGTATAAGGAATTGGTTTATTATAGATTCTAAGTGCAGGTATATTTACAAGTTAAGTTAATTTTATTGGATGCAAATATCAGATACTTTAAATCAAATATTTTTTTCTTTTCCAATAACTTGAACAGGCATGACGCTGACTCATGAGGACAAAGGTCCCTCTAATATTTTATTATTTTTTAATTATTGTATTAGACTCGGCATTATCCTGCCACGTATGCAGTGAAACCAGGTTTCTTTTGTTCTTTGTCATCTCTCTGTTTTTCTATTTCCTTTGTACTTCAAATATTGTACGTAGCAATAGGTTTCGACTAAACACAATATCTTTTCCTTAAAATTTATTTAAATTATTTTATTAAATATATAAAAATATTTAATTACAAACTCAGTAACTAATAGTACGAATTATAAATTTTATAATAAAATTCGGGCTCTGCCTTAAACTAATACTCTAGATCAAACTACCAAAGAACCGGTACATAAATTGAGACAATTTCATAATTATGTCAGCTAGAGAAAGTATTTTATAAATGCTTTTTCCCCTTCATTTTTTATTTATAAGTGTATATGTCAAAATCTACACTAAGGATGTTTAGCGTAATACAACATTAAGGAAAGAGTTGGTCGAGGTCAACCACGAAGTAGTAAGATTCATGGCCGAAATGTCAATCATGACCGAGGTCGAGCATTGTGTAAAGAACAGTAACGACTAGTTTTCGAAATAAAATATTAGAGAAAATATTCTATTGAATATTCTCTTCACTTGTACTATTAGGATTTGCTAGGGATATGTGTCAAATATATAAGGGAAAAAGAAAAGGAAGAGGTGTACGTAATATTCATTTGATAAGAACACTTTTCAGAAGAATATTCTCTCTCTCTTGTAAAAATACAAAGGTTACTTTTTATCAAGATTCTTGCTCATATTATTCTACACATTTCCACCAGATCCGAGGTTGATCAAGCAAATCTTGGATCTATCTGTCATACATCATTGTCACGAGAAACATTCATCCAATCCATCTATTATTGGGTTAATCATTCCTCCTATTTACTTAAATGACATTTATTGTTATTTATTGCTAGTTAACCTCCATTATTGCTCACACTTTAAGAATATTTTGTACTTACTGTTACCAACCCTTTACAGGACCTGTCCCCATCTTCCACACGTTTTCAAGATTTGCATCTAGAGTTATTATCTTTAACTAGATTTAACCCATTATTACTTAAATTTAATAGCTTAGCCGAAAATTACACTTTTTGGTCAAACAATTTGGCGCTGTCTGTAGGGATTTTCAAGTTAAATCTTTTAGTTTCGTCTAGATCCACAGTCGACACTGGTTACTAACGTAAAAAAAAAAAATAAGAACCTTTTTCTCTCTGCTTGCATAGGTCTAATATGGTAGGTAACAGAGAAGAAAGAACGAGAATAATGAGTGACCTCTCAACCAACCTCATGAACATCATCCACGAAAGCTCTGAAGCAGTGGATGAGGACACGACGCTCAATGCCTCTCCTAGGTGGGGTGGATAACCCCCTCCCCACTGCAGCATCACAAAATCTCTTGGTAAGATAGCCTCCACATTCGTGGGAGAAGAGGCACCACCAGCAATAAAGAAGCTCCTTGAGGCCTGACTAACTAATACACTGACCAGCGTCCTCCATAAGCCCGTTCGGGATGCGGTCGCAGAAAATGCGAGAACCTGTATTACGCCACCAGTGGACGAACAACATGATCAACCTCCTCCCACGACGACAAGTAATACTCACGATGTTGTTAACAATACAAATGATGACACTCTCACGAGCATTATGAAAATGATGGAGGAAATGAAAAACGAGAACAAGACACTTCGGGGCCAAATGAGAGAACACCAAGAAAGGGTGGATAAAATACCGGGCGCTCCTAAGATATTGCCGAAGAGAGATGTCGGTCGGTTTGTCAAGCAGCCGTACAGTGATAGTGTTACCCCATATTCCATACCAAAGATCTTTAAAATGCCACCCTATTTGAAAGGCAACGACCTCACCAAAGAATAAGTATCCTCCATTCTGCTAAGGAAATTCGGCGAAACCCTCACGGGAAGCGCATTAACCTAGTCTTCGCAACTGCCTGCACGTTCCATCGAAACCTTTGAGAAAATGGCCGATAAGTTCGTAATGGCCCATGCCGGGGCCAAGAAGGCCGAGGCAAGAGTAAACGACATCTTTTCTATCAAACAGTCCCTGGGATATGTGATGAGAGACTTCCTCGCCCGTTTTAACCGAGTAAGAATGACCTTACCCAATGCATCGGAAGGAATGGCAGTAGCAGCTTTTCAAAATGGGCTGAGCAGAAATGGTTCAAGGGCGACAAGAAAATTATTATGTCGACTTATGAAATATCCTCCAATGACTTGGGACAAAATACATAACGCATATTGTGCCAAAGTCCGAGCAGATGAAGACGACCTCAATGGGCCGACCCATCGCTTGAGCATGGTGCAAGAAGAATCCAAAAAATATCTAAGAAATGATATCAGAAGAGACCCCGCGGCCTCACGACCAAATCGCGAACGACATCTCCCATACATCAGAACCACCGTTGAGGACCTGCTCATACTTTTTGTGTGTCACCAACAGAGATAGTCTACGCCTTGGAGAAGCTCAGACCAAAAGTGAAGTGGCCATAAAATATTGATAAGTGGGGATTTTGA
The DNA here is from genome assembly GCA_000715115.1 of Nicotiana otophora. NCBI lineage: Eukaryota > Viridiplantae > Streptophyta > Magnoliopsida > Solanales > Solanaceae > Nicotiana > Nicotiana otophora. The sequence goes on along the minus strand of AWOL01S0094408.1, from coordinate 2,228 downwards.
CTACTTTAAGCTCAAAAATGCTTAAAGATAATCCCAAAAACTAATGAAATATGCTTACTTGTAAGAGTATTAAAAATTGAGCCAAAGTTATGAAATTCAACTCAAGAAGGAGTGATTTTGAACAAAGACAAAAATCAAGCAAAAAATGACTAAAGTGCGAACCGTAGAATTCTGTCTGTGGCCGCAGAACAAGAAGAAAATTTGACAGTGCTGCAATGCAAAGTGCGGACCGCACAATAATTGTGCAGCCGCAGAAGTCAAGGTTCAGAGAGTTGGGAATTCAAGACAATCAAGATTTGCGGACCGCACTATAATTGTGCGGCCGCACCCAGAATTGTGCAGTCCGAAGAACTCAAGAAGTGCGGTCACTGTTCAGAATTGTGCGGCCATATAAACTACTCCTTTCAAGATCTGCAACAAAGTGTGGACCGCATACAGAATTGTGCGGGCGCAGAATCTCTGAAAGGGCAATGTTTTTCGAAAATTTCAGCTGTGTATAAATAGTCTTTTTTGACGAAATTAGGTTAAGTTTTGAATATCTGAAAGTTGGTAGCCGTTTTCTTTACTGTTTTAGGAAACTTTATCATAGCTTGTCAATTTTTACATTGGATTTTCATCTATTTATCATTAAATATGAGTTTAATCATCTTTTGTTCTTTATTTTCTTCATCACCCACTATGAGTTGCTAAATTTCTAGGTAGGGTTGTGACCCAACCCTAGTGTGGGTACCTAATGGGTATTTGATTTAGGGCTTGTTTGTGGTTGGGTGTGTAATATTTAGCCTAGTTCTTGCTATAATTATAGAATTAATGGCTGCAAATATTGATTCAAGCTAATTTGACTTAGTCTCTACTTGAGAAAGAGAGACTTAGTCTAGAAAAACTTGGCTAACAAGAAATTGGGATGAACTCAAGAAATTGATAGTCTCAATTAAAGGGTTGAATCTAGAGATAATAAAACCCGACTTGAGCATCTATCAATTATTTTGTGCATTACCCATTTGGACTTGAGAAGGTCAAATTGGGCAAAACCACTCTATTACCGAGAGGTATTGAGTGGGTAATTGTGTGTTGATTGCTATAATACACCCCGACCAACAAAATCCGCTCTAAAGCCCACAACCCGTTAGGCAAATACCTAGGTGGAAGTCACAACCCTGGATATTTTACATACTTGAAAAACAACACCAAGAATATTATTCTCTATCTTTACATTTGCAATCCGTAGCATAATTTAGAAGTAGAATCAAAACACAGTTTGTGGAAATGCATCTTAGACACTTTACGCGCTTAGTCTGAATATATACCTAACCCCATCTACGCTCCCTGTGGATTCGATCCCGACTCCTAATTGGGTATTATTATTGTAATCGGCCACTTCACAACCTCAAACTGAGGTGTGATTTGGGCGAGATCAATTTTTAGCGCCATTGCCGGGGAGCATTAAAAACGGATTTAACTATATAATTGGTTTTGTGTGTGAATTGTCTTATTTTCCTTCCGTGTTAGTAATATTTTTGGGTGAAACAATTGTAGGTGAAACAATGGCTCTCAACAACAATGATCCTCTCGGAAACATGCCTTTGGGGGATATGGACATGGAGTATGACTATTTTAAAGAGGTTCTTCCTCAACCTCAAGCAAATAGACGAGACCGACCATCTCAAGACAACGTTCTTGTTCCACACCCACCTCCACCCAGAGCGGCTTCACATCGGGTGTTGCCGAATGAAGGGTATGCAAGTGCCATATTTCCCCCGCATTAGGGCGGGCAACTTTCAAATCACAAATGTTATGCTCACATTGCTAGAGCAACGAGAATTCTTTACCGGGGCTCCGAATCAAAATGCGTACAAACACTTGAAAGGATTTGTGGACACTTGCTGGGGGAGTAAATAGAAAACGTCTCCGAGGATGCTTTAAGGTTGAGGCTAATTCCTTTCTCACTACGGGGGAAAGCTTTGGATTGGTTAGAAAGGTTGCCAAACCATTCCTTTAATACATGGGATGAATTGGCGGAGAAATTCATTGCCAAGTTCTTTTCTCCCGGGCATATGGCTACTCTTAGAGACGAAATTCTAGCATTCAAAGAAGAACCCAATGAGCCGTTGCATGAGATATGGGAGAGGTACCGAACTATGGTGAAAGAGTGCTCGAACAATGAGATGACTGAGGCTATGATTCAACAAACTTTCTATAGGGGGATCAATACTACCAATCAATGCGTG
>AWOL01S0094404.1:0-25953 GCA_000715115.1 Nicotiana otophora | reverse complement strand
ATTATCTTGAGGTTATAAGAATTTATGCTATTTATAACAAGCGATAAGTAAGTGCCGTGAAGGATAAAGGGAAAATGAATCAAAGAAAATAAGTTTCGCTGAAGGTTGTCGATTCGGATAAAATACGGTCCGAGATATAATACCCACTATTTATGGACTAGTACCATACAAGATACCATATGACCGTGATAGTACGCTGTATAAAGTGTATTAAAAATAAGTAGAATTTTAAGTAATTTGAGATAATTCTTAATTATGTGGGTAATTGATTAATTATCGGGTAGCGGGATATTACCTAATTAATTAATTGGTTATAGGATAATATTAAGACCCCTCCCCCACCCCACGTGGCAGCAAGACACTAACCAAACAAATGACTCTTGGTCATTTGTGATTAGGTGGCAACCTAATATATTAATTTCAAGACACTTCATTTCTAGGATTTTGAATACAAACAACATTTCATTCTCAACCACTACAATCAGATTCCTACAATTCCTTACACAACACTACAATCAAGAATGTGAGATTTAGCACATTAGCAACACAATTTATTACAAATTCCTACAATTCCTACAAGTTCCTACAAAGATACTACAACATGATTTCTTCAACTAACGAGATTTCTTAGCACAGTAGCAACGTGAAATTTTGCGGTTCTAAAGGAGTACGGTGCAACCTTTTTCAAGAATATCATATGGATTTTTCCCTACTCCGGGTATGTTAAGGTTATCGTGTATTTCTCTTTGGCATGATCTATACGGCACAAACGAAATGAGAAAATGCACAACTTCCATAAATTACTCTATTCGTAGAAATGCTAGAGATGTGTATATTCTTGTTTTCCCATAAGTCTTATTATACTATCGTCTGTTCATGGATCTCAAAAAATACGTAAGTTGATAAAGTATATTTCATGATATTAATCAGAGGCATAATGGTCTTATGACACTCCGAAAGATTTTATTGACGTACTTATCATGCATTGCATTTATTTATATTGACCCATGACCAGATGGCGTCATATACACGTATATATATATATATATATATATATATATATATATATATATGGGATATTGGAAAAGTTTACGGCATTATATACGCACCACCACCTGATCAGTTGGTATATGTTGATGATTTTGCCCACAATGGCCGAGATGATATGATGGGATGCCCTCAGAGGCTTGATGATATTATGTACACCTATACATATGCATGACACGACATTTATACGCATGTGCATGACATTATAAATATTTCAGGATTACAAAGTTATTCAGACTTACATGTGGATTTCTTTATTCCATGTTTCATTTATGTCTTTTATGTACTGATTTTTATGCCTTACATACTCAGTACATTATTCGTACTGACATAGCCTTTTGCTTGGGGACGTTGTATTTCATGCCCGCAGGTGCAGGTAGGCAAGCTGACGGTCCCCCTCCTTAGGATCCTTGATCAACGAGAGTTGGCGTGCTCCATTTGATCTGGAGCTGCTTTTGATTTTGGTACGATATGCTTATATACATATATGGGTATGACGTGGTCCAGTCCCGTCCTTGTACAGTTGTATATTCTAATAGAGGTCTGTAGACAGTATGTATAGTTGGATAGTATGTGGCCTTACCGGCCTTCAGTTTTGGGTATATAGTTTTGTACAGCAGCCTTGTCGGCTCGTCCTACGTATTCTGCACGTATATGTACATATGCCTTTTGGGAAGGTTTCCTTCATGTATGTTATTCTCATAATTCAGCAGATATTATTCAGGTTTATATCTTAGACGAATGCTTTGGGGTGTTCGACAGGTAGGACTCGGGTACCCGTTGCGGCCCATCGGTTTGGGTCGTGACAGGTTTCGCGAATATGAAGAAGGATTTTTGGGTTGACCGGTCAACGCAAAAAATTTCTCTTCGCAAACACGGAGGTCTCCAGCAAAGGCGATGGAGAAAAGTCATCTGGACAGTGTTTTAAACAGAGAATTTTAGTATCTTGGCATATCTTGAGTTTTAGAGCTCTATTTAAGGTGATTTTCGCGGAATTGTTCTCGTCTCAATAATGGGGTAAATATATGACATTTATTTTGATATTTCTTCATTATTATTTCCAGTGGTTATTATTTTTATCCGTGTTTGGATTGTAAAAATTGAGATTTTGAGCCCCAAAGTTGAGAAATGGTAAATCCTTGATTTGAGGGTCGATTCATGGACGAAATTGGATGATTTTCTGGATATAGACCATATGAGTTATGGGTAATATTTATTTTTAATAATTTTTAGAATCCGGGCACGTGGACCCAAGGGTTGACTTTATTGACTTTTCGAGCGGAGTTGGGAATTGTTATAAATAAATTAATTATGATGTTGGAGTAAGACAAGAGTGGGTTGCTCTAGTGGTAAGCAACCTCAGCGAGCACCCTCCACTTCTAATCAAGAGGTTGTGAGTTCGAGTTACCCCAAGAGCAAGGTGGGGAATTCTTGGAGGGAGGGAGTCGAGGGTCTATTGGAAACAACCTCTCTATCTCAGGGTAGGGGTAAGGTCTGCGTACACACTACCCTCTCCAGACTCCATTAGTGGGATTATACTGGGTTGTAGTTGTTGTACGATGTTGGAGTATATTTTTATTGGTTTTTCATAATTGTTTGACTAGTTTGGATCGATGGGCTTTCGGTTCGAGGTGTTAGAGAGGCGTTGGAGATGGTTATGGAACATTGGAGCGAGTTAAGTCTCCTGTCTAACCTTGTGAGGGGGAAATTACCCCGTAGGTGTTATATTCTTATGTGCTACATGTTGTGGGAGCTACGCACGTATGAGGTGACGAGTGTCTGTGTGTATGCTAGAATTCCTTATTATTTTCGGGTAGACTTAGGTTCACGCCATGCTATAATTGTACTATTTGAGTTATCTTTGCTCATTTAAAATCCTTTACTTCATGTTACAACTTGAGACTAGACTTGCATAGGGTGATAGACTCGCTATTGTAGAGATGTGACAAGCTACTTGATAATCCGCAGAATAATTTGTGCTTCCCTTATGAATTTCTCCTGCATTGTGCATATTCATCGCAAGGTTTTCCTTAAAATTCATAACTCACATGTTTATTCGTGAGTGGGATCAGGGATCCATTAAAGCTTCTTATTCTAATGGAATTGGGCCATTCGCCTCAGCAGGATTATGCAGTACACTCTTATGGAAGCGAGTCGTTCGCCTCGACAGTATAATAGATGCATATATGGTTCATGCCATTCGACCCTCGGCATTGCACACATTATGATGAGATCGGGTCTTTCGCCGCGACATTTCTATAAAAACACTCTTACGGACCGGGTCGTTCGCCTCTGCAGCGTCGTGCGAAATATTTGATAAGAAATTAGTGTATCCGTGTGCTTTTTTCCTGGTTTGAGTTGTGACGACCTATCTGGTACGGTCCATTTTATATATACTCCGGTTGAGGAAGTAACTGCTAATTGAGAGCTTGAGTTTACCGTTTAGAGGAGGATTGTACCTCGTATTTATATTGATTTATACCGTTTATTTACTCTTCCTCATACTTGTTTACTTCTTACTATACATGATTTATTGGATCACTAGTAAGTGTCGATGTCGATCCCTCGTCACTAATTCTCCGGGGTTAGGCTAGATACTTACTGGTTACGCGTTGATTTACGTACTCATACTACACTTATGCACTTATTGTGCAGGTTTACATTTCTGGTTGTCTCTTGGGCGCAGAGGCGTAGCTATTGCGGGGACTTTACGGTGAGTTACATTCTATATTACGATCTGCATCATACAGAGTCTCCATCAGCATTATTTATATTCTTCTGTCTAACTTGTATTCGAGACATATGTTGTATTTTATTATATTTCCTAGTTGCTGCTCATGCACTTGTGACACCGGGTTTTAGGAGCACTTCCCTTCTTGATTCCTCATCTTGCGATTTGATTCCATTAAAGCTTATGCCTTCATTTCCTTCCTACTCAATCTTACGCGGCGTGGAGAGCTTTTTACCAATTAGGCACCGAGGAGTTGTAGTGGTACTGCAGTCATGGTGTAGGATGTTTCTCCTTGCGTATCCGGGAAGGCTATTATTTTCGCTTTGCGGAAGGGTGTTATGTCGTTTTAGCCCAGTACTTGTATTTCCTATGGTTTCGGGGCTATGCACAGATTATTATGATGTTCATGCCTTGTTATCGCACAATGTTGGTATAATGGTAGGGTGCTAGTTCATGTGTCGAGGCCGTGAATGACTCAAAAGGAAGATTTTTCAGTGCATGGTTTAAAGGTTCGACATTTAATTCCAACAGAGGAAAGGCAATTAGACTATGGATATTCAGGCTTTGATTGATGGATTAATGAGACTTGATATTTTTTAGCGTGGTGGAATTATCATTTGTGGTGTGGTGTCGTCGTCCTTGTTGGAACCCATCCAGGCACTCAAAGTTTGGCGTTATTCCAGAATGTTTAAGTATGAATCGGACACGTTCGTAGAAGTTTGAATGTTTGAAAGTTTAGAGAAGGTTTCAATCATTGATTCATGATTTTGATATTGTTTGGTGTGATTTGAGGCCTCGAGTAGGTTCGTGTTATATTTTGAGACTGGTTTGTGTGATTGGACGGGGTCTCGGGGGCCTCGAGTGTGTTTCGGATGTGTTTGGATGGTGACACGTTCTTATTTGATATTTTGGCGTTGTTTCTTTGGGCATAAATGGAACTATATTGATCAAATGGTCTTTTATTTGTGATTAAATTAAATCATTAGATCTGTATCATAATTACGGAGCCATAGCAATAAGAATCGTCGAATTCCGATGTCGTATGAGAGAGTTATGCTCATTTCAGTGTGGGACAAAATTGTTGATTTCTGGTGCGAAGCTTTGTTCTTCGCGAATGCAAGAGAGGTTCCGTGAACACGAAGAAGGATTTTTGGGTTGACCGGTCAATGCGAAAAATTGCTCTTCGCGAATGCGAAGGTGATGAAGAAAAATCATCTAGACAATGTTTTAAACAGAGAATTTTAGTATCTTGGGCATATCTTGAGTTCTAGAGCTTCGTTTGAGGTGATTTTCGCGGCGTTGTTCTCTTCTCAAAAAGGGGTAAATATATGACCTTTACTTTGATACTTCTCCATTATTATTTCCATTGATTATTATTTTCATCCGTGTTTGGATTGTAGAAATTGGAAATTTGAGCCCCAAAGTTGAGAAATGGTAAATCCTTGATTTGAGAGTCGATTTATGGACGAAATTGGATGATTTTCTCGATATAGACCATATGAGTTATGGATAATATTTATTTTCAATAATATTCGGAATCCGGGCACGTGGGCCCGATGGTTGACTTTATTGACTTTTCAAGCGGAGTTGAGAATTGTTATAAATAAATTAATTATGATGTTGGTGTATATTTTTATTGGTTTTTCATGATTGTTTGACTAGTTCGGATCGATGGGCTTTCGGTTTGAGGTGTTAGAGATGCGTTGGAGGCGGTTATGGAACTTCAGAGCGAGTTAAGTCTCTTGTCTAACCCTGTGAGGGGGAAATTACCCCGTAGGTATTTTATTCTTATGTGCTACATATTGTGGGAGCTACGCACGTATGAGGTGACGAGTGTCCGTGCATATGCTAGAATTCCCTATTATGTCCGGGTAGACTTAGCTTCACGCCATGCTATAATTATACTATTTGAGTTATCTTTGCTCATTTAAATTCCTTTATTTCGCGTTACGACTTGAGACTAGACTTGCATAGGGTGATAGACTCGCTATTGTAGAGATGTGACAAGCTACTTGATAATCCGCAGAATAATTTGTGCTTCCCTTATGAATTTCTCCTGCATTGTGCGTATTCATCGCAAAGTATTCCTTAAAATTTATAACTCACACATTTATTCATGAGTGGGATCAGGGATCCATTAAAGCTTCTTATTCTAATGGGATTGGGTCGTTCGCCTCAGGAGGATTATGTAGTACACTCTTATTGGAGCGGGTCGTTCGCCTCGGCATTATAATAGATACACCTATAGTTCATGCCGTTCAACCCTCGGCAGTGCACATTATGATGGGACCGGGTCGTTCTCTACAGTATTTCTATAAAACACTCTTATGGACTAGGTTGTTCGACTCGGCAGCGTCGTGCGTAATATTTGATAAGAAATCAGCATATCCGTGTATTTGTTTCCTGATTTGGGTTGTGACGACCTATCTGGTGAGGTCCATTTTATATATACTCCGGTTGAGGAAGTAAGTGCTAATTGAGAGCTTGAGTTTACCATTGAGAGGAGGATTGTACCTCATATTTATATTGGTTTATACAGTTTATTTACTCTTCCTCATACTTGTTTACTTCTTACTATACATGATTTATTGGACCACTAGTAAGTGTCGATGTCGACCCCTCGTCACTACTTCTCTGGGGTTAGGCTAGATACTTACTAGGTACGCGTTGATTTACGAACTCATACTACACTTCTTCACTTATTGTGCAAGTTTACATTTCTGGTGGTCTCTTGGGCGTAGAGGCGCAGCTATTGCGGGGACTTTACGGTGATTTGCATTCTATATCACACGTTATTTATATTCTCTTGTCTAACTTGTATTCTAGACAGATGTTTTTTATTATATTTCCTAGTGGTTGCTCATGCACTTGTGACACCAGATTTTGGGGGTTGCTACTGAATGTTTAGTATGGTAGCTCACGTAATTACTATCATTTCACCCTAGAATCTTTATTTTATACTATTTAATTAATGAGAATTATGATAAAAATGAGTAATTAAGTTGATCAATCATCGTTAACTTGCCTGATGACGGCGTTAGGCGCCATCACGACCTATAGTAGATTTTGGGTCATGACACTTAAGTTATTAAGTAATTACTTTAATTTGTTAGTTAATTAGTTAAACACAAATCTTAATATTTATAACTTAGAAATTGTTCGAGCTTGCTTTCTTAGTAATATTGAACAGTTATAGCGAAACCTTAGTTCTTTGTGGGATTCGACTCCAAACTCATAGACTGGATTATATTTGCAGCGACCGCTTATCCTACTTAGTACTAGAGTTGGGCGTGATCAGTGCTAGTGAAATGGAAGATAATGGATGCCATATTATTACNGTTCTAGAGCTTCGTTTGAGGTGATTTTCGCGGCGTTGTTCTCTTCTCAAAAAGGGGTAAATATATGACCTTTACTTTGATACTTCTCCATTATTATTTCCATTGATTATTATTTTCATCCGTGTTTGGATTGTAGAAATTGAAAATTTGAGCCCCAAAGTTGAGAAATGGTAAATCCTTGATTTGAGAGTCGATTTATGGACGAAATTGGATGATTTTCTCGATATAGACCATATGAGTTATGGGTAATATTTATTTTCAATAATATTCGGAATCCGGGCACGTGGGCCCGATGGTTGACTTTATTGACTTTTCGAGCGGAGTTGAGAATTGTTATAAATAAATTAATTATGATGTTGGAGTATATTTTTATTGGTTTTTCATGATTGTTTGACTAGTTCGGATCGATGGGCTTTCGGTTTGAGGTGTTAGAGATGCGTTGGAGGCGGTTATGGAACTTCAGAGCGAGTTAAGTCTCTTGTCTAACCCTGTGAGGGGGAAATTACCCCGTAGGTATTTTATTCTTATGTGCTACATATTGTGGGAGCTACGCACGTATGAGGTGACGAGTGTCCGTGCATATGCTAGAATTCCCTATTATGTCCGGGTAGACTTAGCTTCACGCCATGCTATAATTATACTATTTGAGTTATCTTTGCTCATTTAAATTCCTTTATTTCGCGTTACGACTTGAGACTAGACTTGCATAGGGTGATAGACTCGCTATTGTAGAGATGTGACAAGCTACTTGATAATCCGCAGAATAATTTGTGCTTCCCTTATGAATTTCTCCTGCATTGTGCGTATTCATCGCAAAGTATTCCTTAAAATTTATAACTCACACATTTATTCATGAGTGGGATCAGGGATCCATTAAAGCTTCTTATTCTAATGGGATTGGGTCGTTCGCCTCAGGAGGATTATGTAGTACACTCTTATTGGAGCGGGTCGTTCGCCTCGGCATTATAATAGATACACCTATAGTTCATGCCGTTCAACCCTCGGCAGTGCACATTATGATGGGACCGGGTCGTTCTCTACAGTATTTCTATAAAACACTCTTATGGACTAGGTTGTTCGACTCGGCAGCGTCGTGCGTAATATTTGATAAGAAATCAGCATATCCGTGTATTTGTTTCCTGATTTGGGTTGTGACGACCTATCTGGTGAGGTCCATTTTATATATACTCCGGTTGAGGAAGTAAGTGCTAATTGAGAGCTTGAGTTTACCATTGAGAGGAGGATTGTACCTCATATTTATATTGGTTTATACAGTTTATTTACTCTTCCTCATACTTGTTTACTTCTTACTATACATGATTTATTGGACCACTAGTAAGTGTCGATGTCGACCCCTCGTCACTACTTCTCTGGGGTTAGGCTAGATACTTACTAGGTACGCGTTGATTTACGAACTCATACTACACTTCTTCACTTATTGTGCAAGTTTACATTTCTGGTGGTCTCTTGGGCGTAGAGGCGCAGCTATTGCGGGGACTTTACGGTGATTTGCATTCTATATCACACGTTATTTATATTCTCTTGTCTAACTTGTATTCTAGACAGATGTTTTTTATTATATTTCCTAGTGGTTGCTCATGCACTTGTGACACCAGATTTTGGGGGTTGCTACTGAATGTTTAGTATGGTAGCTCACGTAATTACTATCATTTCACCCTAGAATCTTTATTTTATACTATTTAATTAATGAGAATTATGATAAAAATGAGTAATTAAGTTGATCAATCATCGTTAACTTGCCTGATGACGGCGTTAGGCGCCATCACGACCTATAGTAGATTTTGGGTCATGACACTTAAGTTATTAAGTAATTACTTTAATTTGTTAGTTAATTAGTTAAACACAAATCTTAATATTTATAACTTAGAAATTGTTCGAGCTTGCTTTCTTAGTAATATTGAACAGTTATAGCGAAACCTTAGTTCTTTGTGGGATTCGACTCCAAACTCATAGACTGGATTATATTTGCAGCGACCGCTTATCCTACTTAGTACTAGAGTTGGGCGTGATCAGTGCTAGTGAAATGGAAGATAATGGATGCCATATTATTACATTGTTTTGCAAATAGCTTTGACAGGTATGACGTACAATTTTGAGACAACATATTTTTTTTTTGAAGTATTTGGCTAACTATGAACAAGGTGTACATAATTAATCCGAAAGTAGATTGTATAAAAAGTAATAACTAATAGGAAAAGATTACAATCGAGTTTTAGGACGCAATTAGAACGTAAAGAGGTTTCATGGAGAAGGTAATGATGAATGTAGCTTGAGTTTGCAGTATGTCTATGACTATGCTTCCATTCTTGTGGTAGTAATCTTTGTTTTTTAACCCTGCCTAAGAGCTTCCCAATTTGCTCCCTTGATGATCGAACCAGCAAACCTAGATTTGGAGGTGAAGGGTGCTACCATTTGAGCAATCTTCTAGTCTTTATGGTAATAATTAATTATAGTGCTCTATGCAAAAATAAAATAAAATAAAGGCATTTAAGTACTAAGCTAGTACAATCGAGAAGCTTCTTCATATGATTCAAATTGCAATAGAGGTAAAAATACGAAGTGATTGTTTTTCACCTATTCAAATTCCGGTGGATAATAGGATAAGATACTCGATATTCATATTAAAAGGAACGTAGCATATGAAATAGTATAGCGTACGCACAAATTACCCTGAATACTACGGTATACAAAAAAAGATAACCGTGATTAATGTATTTTCAGCACAAACGGGGACACTTTTTGCTAACTCCCAAACTGACTCGGACTCCCCAGTGTGGCTCGCGTTTAAGAAAGCATGAGTGAGGTCATTAATTACGAGTAAAAGAAACCTAAATAAAGAACACAGCTTCAATCCTCTATTCTTTTCCAAAAAAAATGGGAAGACCAAGGCCGATCAAGCTTCAGGCTAACCTTCACTATATATGCATTAGCACTTCCATTTTCTGTTGTACCCGACCCAAGACATGATGGACCCCCTTTTGCCTTAGACTTTCAACTTCAAAGGTAGAAGCTGTGAAGCCTCCTTCTGATAAAATATCAAGGAAAAGAGAAATAAGATACTTGATCAAATTGGTATATGATTCAGGTACAATAATACCTAATCACGACTAAACGCCCCGACAAAATTAAAGCACATAGGAGATTGGTACAATGGAACAAATTAAGTTCTTCCTCCTGACGAATAGTTCCATAGTACTTCAGACCTCCTATTCTAGCCAAATGTTGATATGAGGAAACTCTTGTAGATGCTCATGAATTTGGCCACAAATGCTGCAAAACAAATCAAAGATGAAGGTACCAAAATGAGCTCGTAATATATCTTGATCTATATTTCAGATGTCAAACTACAGCTGAAATAACATCTATACATAACACACTCCCAGTCCTAACATTGTAAAAGCTATTTAACTCCCACAAAAAAATTAGTGTTTAACCACTATATGTATGCAATGTAGCATAATTATAAACATCAATGACACTTATCGAATTATGTATGTTTGCCTCCGCTAAACAGCAGAGTATACAGTCATAGACCTAAAGATAAATGCTGATGAACAGAGTTGAGCAATCCTCTTGCTTCCATTGATTATCTTCCCGATTGTAATGAAAGCACTACCATCGTTTATCGATAGTATTTGTTGCAGTATCACCTGGGGGATATCATCCCGTCACCATGGGTGGGAAGATGATAGAATCTAATTGATCTTGATGGCTCTTAATTGGGTTGTTTAACGGTGTAAAGTAAATATATTTTCAATTCATATTGATCCCCTTCCCTCATCAGTAGTCAATTTGCGTTAAATCCCTTAAGTTTCTCAGCTCCAAGTTACCAATGTCAGACTAAAAGTAGGAAGACTAATTAGGAGAACAAAAAAAGCTAATGTTCTTAACTGTTCAAAAACTTATTTCCTACGAAACAGGCACCCCATAACAATTGAAGTATTATTCCTTAGCTTCAATCATTCTATTCAAGTTGTCCATCAACACTCTTCACACTATCATTCACTTATAAATAATGAAGGGAATATGATGCTCTCAAAATAATAGCCAAAAAAAAAGTATATATTTGTATAATTTTTTGTATATATATACATTTTTGTATATTATATACAAAAAATATACAAATTTTATTCACTTTTGCGGCTTCCGAATGTACATAGTTTCGGCCGCGGGCTAAAAATGATCTTTGCCCAATAATGAATTATGTCTATATCCTAACCCTTTGTCGATATGCTCACTATGATGCTGGACAGGGATTTAAGTATATTAGACACGCAGTTGATCAAAATATGTATACTATATGGACAATGTTGTAGAGTCAATCCCACAAGCGGAAAGCTAATAAATTCCTTCCTACTACCATCTTCCCAGCTTCTAGTATTGTCTTTTGTTGATAAATCCCAGGTATCCATGTCTTCTTGTATTTGTATACGGGTGAAACCGAGACCGCGGGACGCCTCGATTTTCAATGAAGTAAACGGAGCAAGAGACGTGACTGCAAGGAACCGGAATCGAGGCAAGAAGCTCTCGAGTCGGGGTCCGGGCAAAACGCCTGCCCCCGGAAGCATCGGGGCCACGACCCCCAGGTTCGATTTGAATCCCAAAAAATCTCGGAGAGCATTACTAGATAATCGAGCACGCCTAACAAAGGACCGTGATATTCGTGACCAGCCGGATGTCACGGCGTAAATCTCGGCACGTATCGACAGAAAATTGGTGATTAGTAAAACGGAAGATTTTTACTTCTATGGAATTGTACTTAGGGTAAAACTCTCCTACTATATAAAGGGGGTCTGATTATTCATTAGCAACATTGTAACACACATATCAACGTAATATACTCTTATTTTCTATGTTATTCAAAGTTCTTACTTTTGTTCATCAGTTCATAATTAACGTGAGCCCGGGATCGAAGGCAGACATTCCATTAAAGTTGCTACTGAGTCCGGGATCACTTCCCTTAATTGGTTGCCAATTTATTACGTCCTTTGTATGTTTAATCTAACGCGATTCATCATTTGTATTGAATTAATCCGCGTATCCTTAAAACCACTTATAAATTTAATTGTTATCAGCTTTTTAGGATAAAAAGTTTGGCGCCCACCTTGGGGCTAAGGATAATAGTGGCAATTTGAAAACAATTTCCATAACACACTCTACTTTACACTTGTTCTTTGAGTTTTTAATTTCATGTCAAAATTAAAAATGTTAGAACTCCCAATCTGCCCATTAGAACGTGGATGCTAAGTCCGACCACCATGGCAAGAACAACAACGTGTTACCCAGCAGCGAGGTGCCCCCTGTTGACCCCAACGGAGTTCAGTCGCTGATCCGGTCGATGCTAACTCACACGTGGCTATCGAAGCAAACTTGCCTACTGACCCCGAAAACAACATTCGCAGGGGAGCTCGGTCGATAGCCCAGAGTACACACTACGGCGAAGGTGATGATCAATTTGCGCGTGATCTTCGAAATGTTACAGGCTCAACATGCAGCGATAGCCCAGTTGCAGAACCAAAGTCGCGCCCCCAACAGGGTTGAGCCTGAATCATCTCGAAAAAACGCTCGCAGACATGAACCGGCCACAGAAAGGCCGGGTGAAGCAGAACCCGGGACCAACCCCGAGATAACAAAGATGCTTGAGGAACTGACACAACGGGTGGAGTCGGGAGAAAAGAAAATCGAAGCCAACGACAAAAAAGTGGAGACCTATAACTCCAGGGTCGATCAAATCCAAGGAGCACCACCGATAATAAAAGGCCTAGATTCCAAGAAATTTGTCCAAAAGCCTTTCCCTCCGAGCGCAACTCCGAAGCCGACCCCACAGAAGTTCCGTATGCCCGAAATTCCGAAGTATAATGGGACAACTGATCCAAACGAACATGTGACCTCCTACACATGCGCCATCAAGGGGAACGACTTGGAAGATGATGAAATCGAGCTCGTTCTGCTGAAAAAGTTCGGGGAGACCTTGTCAAAAAAAGCTATGATATGGTATCACAACTTACCCCCTAATTCTATTGACTCGTTTGCTTCCAGATGCCTTTGTAAAAGCGCACGCCGGGGGCATCAAGGTGGAGACCAGGAAGTCAGACCTTTTCAAGGTAAAGCAAAGAGATAACGAGATGCTCAGGGAATTCGTATCGAGGTTTCAAATGGAACGGATGGATCTGCCTCCAACTGCAGACGATTGGGTCGTTCAGGCCTTCACCCAAGGACTCAATCCCCAAAGCTCATTGGCTTCAAAGCAGTTGAAGCAAAATTTGATAGAATACCCGGCGGTAACATGGGCCGACGTCCATAACAGGCACCAATCAAAAATAAGGGTCGAAGACGATCAGCTCGGGGCCCCTTCCGGGTCCGTCTATCTCGTCAGGACTAGTGACGGATCCAAAAGGGTCATCGATCATGAACCAAGATCGAACAGAGACCGATATCAACCATACAATGGAGATCGAAGGGGTAATGGGTCCGGACGCAACACTGTGAGAAGTGAAAGAAGAAGCGACCGAGGTCATAATAACCGGGGACTCATGAGCAAAAACGATTTGTCTAAGGAAGCACCAAGGTTATCGGAGTACAACTTCAACGTCGATGCTGCCGGCATCGTATCGGCCATCGAACGCATCAAAGATACTAAGTGGCCTCGACCATTGCAATCTGATCCTGCCCAAAGGGACCCCAACCTAATGTGTAAATAACATGGCATTCACGAGCACAGAACCGAAGACTGCCGACAACTGAGAGAAGAAGTAGCCCGGTTATTCAATAACAGACACCTCCAAAAATTTCTGAGTGATCGAGCAGGGACTCCAACAAGCAGATCGAGCAAGAGGAACCTCAGCACATCATCAACATGATCGTTGGTGGGGTTGATGTCCCTCAGGGACCAATGTTAAAGCGCACTAAAGTGTCCATTACAAGGGAAAAACGGACTCGAGATTATGTACCGGAGGGAACCGTATCTTTCAGCGATGAGGATGTTGAAGGCATCGTGCAGCCACACAATGATGCTCTAGTAATATCTGTACTCATAAATAAATCTCGAGTTAAGCGTATGTTAATTGATCCAGGTAGCTCGGCCAATATCATCATATCGAGGGTCGTGGAACAGCTGGGTCTACAAGACTAAATTGTGCCTGCAGTCCGAGTTTTAAACAGGTTTAACATGGCATGTGAGACCACTAAAGGGGAGATAACCCTGCCGGAACCATTCAGGAAACAAAGTTCTACGTGATCAAAGGAGATATAAGATACAATGCCTTATTCGGGAGGCCATGGATTCACAACATGAGGGCAGTACTCTCGACACTACATCATGCATTGAAATTCCCCACACTGGGAGGGATCAAAACAGTTTACGGAGAGCAATCGGTTGCAAAAAAAAAAGTTCGCGGTCGATGAGGTGGTCCTGATATCCGCACTCTCGACATCGAAGAACCCAAGTTCGGTCACCAAGGAAGAAACCAAATAGCAATCACGACATCGGCCCCGACCGAACCAGAAAAGCAGGGGACGGGCGAGGATGGCGATTACGGAGTCCCCGGGTCTTTCATAGCCCCTGACGAATCCGATGCCACCAAGTCAACAGTTGAGGAGCTGGAGCAAGTCATATTGATCGAGCACCTGCCTGATCAGAAGGTATACCTGGGCACGGGGCTAACTCCCGAGCTCAAGAAAAAACTCATTAAATTCCTTATAGCTAACATAGATTGTTTCGATTGGTCCCATCTTGACATGACAGGGATCCCGCCGAAAATAACTACTCACAAGCTGAGCTTAGATCGGAAGTTTCACCTGATTAAACAGAAGAGGAGGCCTCAGTCCGAAGTCAAACACGCATTCATCAAAGACGAGGTATCCGAACTCCTTAAAAATAGGTTTCATTCGGGAAGTTAAGTACTTGGACTGGTTAGAAAATGTAGTGGTAGTGCCTAAAAAGGGAAATAAGTTAAGAATGTGTATAGACTACAAAGACTTGAACAAGGCATGCCCTAAGGAATCTTTTCCTTTGCCTAACATCGATCGCATGATCGATGAAACTGCCGGCCACGGGGCACTCAGCTTTCTCGACGCCTATTCCGGGTACAATCAGATCCGGATGGATCAGGGCGACCAAGAAAAGACTTCATTCATAACTAAATACTGCACCTATTGTCATAATGTAATGCCATTCGGACTAAAAAACCTTGGTGTCACTTACCAACGCCAAGTAAATCGGATGTTCAAAGAGCAAATAGGAAAATCAATGGAGGTTTACAATGACGACATGTTAGTTAAGTCCCTGCGAGCAGAGGACCATTTGGAACATTTACAGGAAACCTTCAACATACTGAAAAAATACAATATGAAGCTAAAACCGAGGAAATATGCATTCGGAGTCGGGTCCGGGAAGTTCCTCGGATTCATAGTGTCCAACCGGGGAATCGATACGAATAAGCCAATAAGTTATCGGTTTGGTTCGGTTAACGGTTTCGGTTCGGTTTTGAACAACCCTAATCGAGATCAATCCCGACAAGATCAAGGTCATAGAAGACATCATCGTGTTGGATAACGTCAAGGTCGTTCAAAGGCTAACCGGGCGCATAGCCGCCCTGGGTCGATTCATTTCGAGGTCCTCCGATAAGAGCCATTGCTTCTTCTCGTTATTGAAGAAGAAAAATAGCTTCTCGTGGACCCCGGAGTGCCAACAAGCTTTGGAAGAACTCAAACGGTACCTTTCGAGTCTACTTTTGCTTCATACCCCGATGGCAGACGAACAGTTGTACCTGTACTTAGCGGTATCTAAAATAGCGGTAAGTGGAGTCTTAGTCTGGGAAAAAGAAGGTACGCAATTACTTATATATTATGTTAGCAGGACTCTAGACAAGGCCGAAACGAGGTATCCTAACCTGGAGAAATTGGCGCTCGCTTTGCTAAGCGCCTCCAGGAAGTTGAGGCCATACTTTCAATGTCATCCCATATGTGTCATGACTACTTACCCATTAAGGAAAATAATGCACAAGCCCGAGCTCTCGGGACGATTGGCCAAATGGGCCGTGGAAATTAGTGGGTCCGATATTGAATATCGACCCTGAACCGCCATCAAATCTAAAATTTTGGCAAACTTCGTGGTTGACTTTACGCCGGCTTTAATACCCGAAGCCGAAAAGGAAATATTGTTAACCTCGAAGACCTCCTCGAGGATCTGGACCCTCTTTACGGATGGCTTGGGCTATTGAAGCTCGGAGGTACAAAGCCTATTAGGCAGTGCCTGAACTTAAGAGGCTACGGCCACCCCCACTCGGGGACTGTCGTCCAAGACAACTCATACGGCTCGGGCTATCAAAGCCGGGAGGTACAAAGCCTATTAGGCAGTGCCTAAACTTAAAAGGCTACGACCACCCCTAAAAATGGCTCGGAGACGTCCAAAGCCCGTAATTAAAACATAAGGCCTTCAAAATTCCAAACCGGTTCAAAAGTTACCCTCGGCAAAATTATAGTCTAAGAACATTTAAACAAGCACTTTAGGGAAAGCTTCCGGTCATACCGAGCCCCCACAAGTTTCAAACAAAACTAACATCGACAACAAGTCTTGTCCGGACCTCTGAACAACTTATTACTACGTTTTACTCCGTGCTAAGGCATTTGAAATCATTGCAATCGTAAAAAGATGCTAAAGGTAATAGACTGGAAAATTGCCAAAAAGGGAAACACCTTATATATATGTTCCAAAATATCTTTACAAAGGCCAATAAAAATGGCCTCAACAAAATAAAAGTACAAAATGCAAAAACAAAGATAAAAATTTCTAAGGCACCTATGCATAATCTCCATCGAAACCCACCTCGTCACCAGATCCGTCGGGGTCTTCTCCATCTTCGGGTTTGCCGGAGCCCTCAAAGCCTTCTTCACCCTCGGGTTCAGCCAGCTTCTTGGCCTCTACCTCGAGCCTTTTCACCTCTTGGATCTCAGTCGACAAGTCGAAACCTCGGGCATGGATTTCTTCGAGGGTCTCCCTTCAAGACAACCGCTTCACGTACTCAACAATAACTTTCAGGCGGGCCTCGGCGTACAGGGCCGTCATCTCTTCAGCATCAGCCCTGGTTATTTTCGACTCAGACCTCATTATTCCGAGCTCCTTGCCAAGGGCATCCCGTTGAGCAATGGCCGAGCCCAGTTGAGCTTGGAGGTCCTCGATTTGCCGAGCCCGTGCATCGGCCTTCTCTTTCGCCACTCGGAGTTGGACCTTTACTGATGCCAGTTGTTCCCGGGCGGTCTCCTTCTCGGAAGCCAGTCGGTCCATTTTTCCCTTCCAGACATCGGCCATGGCCTGGACCTCGTTCATTTCAGCTTGCAGCTTGTCGATCCTGTCAATCTTCTGCTGGACCTGCGAGGTTTGGTCGTTAGTCGCCATGGCTAAGTCGTCACTGTTAACTTCGAAAATCTTTACTTGTTTCACCAAGTCGGCATACTCCTTCTGGGCCGCATCCAATTCGGCCCGGAGACTCTTGACGGCTTCTTCGTGTTGCTCGCTAAGAAGCTTATACGTGTCCCTCTTCTCGGCGAGCTTCCTGGCCTCAGCCTCGAGCTGGTTAACCTCAGCCCGGTACTGGAAGAAAACTTTCATGATGGAGTACCGAGGCCTGCAAAAAGATAAAAAAGAGAGGACATGAGAGATGTCAAAAACTAAATTAGAGGATGGAAAAGCGTAATAATGCCTTACCCGGTTCAGCGCCTGCTGCGCTTCGTTGAACAAGCACGACACATCCACCTCATTCATTTTCGTCTGGTCTTCTTCGGGTACCAGGCACCAGAGGTAGCTCGCTACTCCAACGGGGGCAGAAAGAACCCGGGCATCCTCCGAGACGGTGATGATTATTGATCTCTTCCGATCGGGATCCATGCTCGGGGCGGGGAACTAGTTGATTAATTTTGGGCTCGAGTTCAGCCCGCCGACTTGTCGATCGGGTTTCTCCTCGGCACCTCTAAGTTGCCCCACACGAAAAATCTTCCATAGCAGTCGAGTCCACACCTTCGAAAAAAGAACGAACGGGATCGACTGCTCCATGGGCACCTTCGTTAGATCGCTCCTCCGTCGCTCAGGCTTCGTCAAACATGGACTCGGTGAACGAAGGCGACCACGAAATCTCTGACACCGGGCGAAGCGGAGCCGACGTCTCGAGAGGTCTTAGCCCTCATCTCTACATCGGCCTCCCGAACCTGAGGGGGATCCGCCTCTGTTTTTTCCCCCTCGGCTGTCACCCGCTCTTCGGGGGAGGTCGGCTCACGTGCCACAAAAATATCATCTTCCTCGGGCTCATCCCTGGGCCGATAAAGCGAGTCCGAGTCGGGTGCTCGAGAGCTAAAACTCTCCTTTGGCATACGGGCCAACCTTCTCCTTGGCTTCTTCTCTGAGCTTGGGGAACCCAGAGCCTTCCTTTTCTTGTTCTCAACTGCTGCAGCCCCGAAGCAGAGGGATCAACGGAGAAGTCCTCGTCCCCTACCGAAGGCCTAAGCTCATTGGTCTTAGGCAAGCCTACGAAAAGAAAAGAGAAGAAATGAGAATATGATGCTAAAAGGGGAGCCTAATGTATACTTATTCGGGAGAGAAATCTTACCGTGAGAACAGGCCTCCCAGCGGCCCTTCGAGAGATCGCGCCATGTGCGCTTGGAACAAGGCATCTGCGAACAAATGCCCTTGATCCACTACTTGAACCGAGGAACGACGTTTGGGACTCGAGCAGCAGTTGCAGCACCGCAAATACTGGTGAGGAAAAAGGAGATGAACGTAAAATCAACATTTAAAGGAAAGTTGTTGCGTGATACATTCCACTTCTCGGGGAATGGCATAAGCTCGGAAGAGATCAAGTCTGCGATCTTCACCCGGACAAAGCGTCCCTGCCAGCCCCGATCCCGTTCCTCATCGATGCTGGAGAATGGGGCTTTGCTAGCCAGGCGTGTGAGCTTTATCAGTCCCCCTCGGAAGATTCGGGGTCTATATAGGCGAAGAAAGTGATCAATGGTGAACCGACGGGATTCGGTCTTATTCACAAAGTATCGAAGAAGGATTACGATCCTCCACAACGACGGGTGGATCTAACCGAGGCATACTTCATACCTCTTGCAGAAGTCCAGAATAACCGAGTCCACCGGGCCCAATGTGAAGGGATAAGTGTAAACACTCAGATACCCCTCCACATGGGTAGTAATGGCGTCCTCGGGCCCGGGAACAACTATGTCCTTATCCGCCCAGCTGCAATCCTTTCAAACCACAGGAAAGACGTCTTCGGTGATGGAGCAAATATACCTAGATACCACCTCACATCGGCCCTACACTGATGAGGGCTTTTCGACCTTAAAGTCATCGGCGACCGAGCACCCCCCGGGGACGAACATTTTCATGGAGGCTCGAAAGGCGGTTCATCGGTAGTCGCACCCAGAGCGGATCTCTTGAGGACGACCACATCGGGAGTGGTCTCCTCAACTTTAGCGATCGATTGTGAAGAAGAGGAAGCAACCTTTTGGGGAACAGTTTTGGAAGTTTTAGCCATTATTATCCGGAAAAAGCTTGAAAAATATGAAGAAAGGTTGGAAGAGGAAAGGTCAAGTGCGCTAGTTTGGGTAGAAAATAAGTAAAAGCTTGCAATTTACTGAGGAATCTTGAAGAACGGAGGTAAAAATGTTAAGAGTATGAAGAAAGGCAGTGAAACCCTAAAGACTCGAAGGTAATAGCTTGGTCAAAAGGTAAAAAATGAACGAATGAGGGGGTATTTATAAAGGCTTCGCGTCGTTTCACATCCAGGGATGACCTGCCGATGGCTGACACGCGTTTGCAGTCATAATGACATGACCGACGGGACGTTTCGGAGTCTTTGTCGTTTCTGTCACGGCGTGTTGAAGGAATCGAAGTGCACATGTCGTTTCCGTAAACTTACTCTCCAAAAACGAGGGGACTATCTGTATACGGGTGAAACCGAGCCCGCAGGACGCCTCGGTTTTCAATGAAGTAAACGGAGCAAGAGACGTGACTGCAAGGAACCGGAATTGAGGCAAGGAGCCCTCGAGTCGGGGATCGGGCAAAACGCCTGCCCTAGAAAGCATCGGGGCTACGACCCCCAAGTTCGATTTGAATCTCAAAAAACCTCGGAGAGCATTACCAGATAATCGAGCACGACTAACAAAGGGCCGCGATATCCATGACCAGCCCGATGTCACGGCGTGAATCTCGACACATATCAGCAGAAAATCGGTGATTAGTAAAACGAAAGATTTTTACTTTTTATGGAATTGTACTTGGGGTAAAACTCCCCTACTATATAAAGGGGAGTCTGATTATTCATTAGCAACATTGTAGCACGCATATCAAGGCAATATACTCTTATTTTTTCTGTTATTCAAAGTTCTTACTTTTGTTCATCAGTTCATCATTAACATGAGCTCGAGATCGAAGGCAGGCATTCCATTAAAGCTGCTACTGAGTCCGGGATCACTTCCCTTAATTGGTTTGACAATTTATTACGTCCTTTATCTGTTTAATCTAACGTCATTCATCATTTGTATTGAATTAATCCGCGTATCCTTAAAACTACTTATAAATTTAATTGTTAATCGTTTTTTAGGGTAAACAGTATTAATAAGGCATTTCTGAGCAAGCCATAAATAGAATCTTGAGAATATAATATTTGAGGAGAAGAGATAAAGCACTCAGGCAGAAAGGTGGTAATCGGCCGGAATGCCAGAATGCTGAAATGTTACTTCTAACAATAATAATGGGTGAGCCAATCAAGTACTCAACTTTTTGATGTCTTTTCTACAACAAAAGAACAGATTGGTACACAGGAAATCCACGTACACTGAAAATGAAAGGCAACTCAGGTAATTTATGTTACATTCTGAGTAGTGATTACTTGTCCTTGACATGAGCTTATCAGGAAGCTTGCATCTTATAAAGAAACCTTAAAGTAAGTTTGCATCTCATAGAAGTGCTTATTCTCTCAATTTAACTCAGGCTTATTTCATTTCTACGAGTCATTCATGTATCCTTTTCTCAAGTCAATGTATATTCTATTTCAGAGGTCCGATGTTAAGCTATATCTAGCCATATTATTTATTTATTCATCTAATATATTTTTTGTAACTGATAAATCCCTCAAGGTCTGTGGCGAACAGTTTGATACTCGGTGGATAATGGGCACTCCCTCTACCCTTCTCCACTTAATACCCACGCTTTGTCTATGGCAAGGTTCGAACCCGTGACATGCGCTTAACTCAAACATCATGCTGCTTTCTTACAAATAGAAAGCCCCAGGCAGCTATATCTAGGCATATCAAATTAATGTTTCAACATCATATCAACCTTTTTCTTAAAATTGATTTCTAGTGCCTAACATTCAGCTGTGACCTATGAGATACACCTAAAACACCTGACATTCATTCATATATATATAAGGACCTTATATCCTATATAGTTTGATACTTTGATTCGAGATGAAAACTAGAGAGATTTAATAGATTGAGGAATTCTAATAGACTATCTACATCATAATACTTGGAAAAGCTTCAGCAATGTTAAACTTTCAATATAGTTCAATTCAAGATGAAAACTAGAGAGAAATGCTCGCATATTGCGGTGGTTCAATAGAAGAGAATAGGATGGAAGCAAAAGCCTCTCATAATGTCCCTTTTTCCTATTTGGCAAGCAAAACAGAAAGGGAAGGAAAGTTTTCCTTATCTAGAGGTGACAAGTTTACACTGCTCTCAATATGGTGGACCATTTGGATGGAAAGAAACAGTAGATGTTTTGAAGGAAACAGCAACTCCTTACAAAAGATCAAGATGAAATGTCTTTTTTTGTTTCACTTCTGGTGTAAGGAAGATTTTGTACAGGATGTAGATTCAATGATAGAGATCATAGGATCACTGTAGTAGGAGATAGCAGATAGTCTTGGTTTTTGCTCTTTTTGATATATGGCCTTAGCACAGCCTTTTTGCTACAAATATATAGTAATATTTTACCGTTCTCAAAAAAAAGTTTATACTGCTCTAAATGGAAAGTGCTTTAGATTTTCTGTTTTTCTAGAGGTAACAAGTTTCCACTTCAACACAGCCAGTCTAACCCATTTTCACATTATGCTCAAAGTACTTTTGATTGAAAGGTTATACAATACCTTCAAGATGAAATATAGCCTTCTGTCCCAGGCGCATCCTATGCTCCTGAAAGACAGTGAGAAATTTTTTAAATTAAGAAATGTTTTAATTTTCTTTTTATAAATCTGCATAATTCATCCATGCACAGCAAAAATTTCCAGAAGAATCTATAAAGCAGAAGAGCACTATAACCTAATGAATCATATGACATTGGATATAAAGCATCTGTTAGCTACCCCCCAACCCCCACCCCACCCACTGACCCACCCACAACACAAGGAAACACAGTTGACTCAGTAGTTACTACTGCTTTAAGAAACAATTAATCCTTTCTACTTACCTATTGCTTCAATATTTGTGCCTACCTCGATATTAAGTAATTTTCTTCTGCATATCATAGTAGTGATGTTGGTCTTCTTTTAGGGAAAAACCAACTTAAATCAAACCACAAACACCCTTACCTTCCAGCATGTTTAACCAATTCTAAGTTCACACGTGGACCTGAATCCGACTTACAAGTGTGAGAATAAAAGGTTGATTCTAGTACCACGTGAATGAATTTGGTCATCCAATCCAAACCCGTAAGGCAATGGTTGAGGTAGTCAAGACATCCATAAGTTCCTTTGATTCCCTTAAATATCCAACGTGCTACATTAAGTAGCTCAACAACTTACATAATAAGCAGCCCAGTGGGACACCTCATGCTTCAACTCTGAATCCAATTTCTTCAATAGTTCGAAAAGCAGCCTCTGCAGTCAAAGGCAGAATCAATACAAAAACACAAAGGATTTCTAACACCTTATAAGAGAGGAAGGTGAAGCACCTGGAGAAAGACCTTACCTTCAAAATAATTTCAGGTGGAATACAATTTGTTAGTAGTTCATATAACTTTCCCCTAACCTCAAACAACCTGAAACAAGTGACATTGCAGTTTAGATAAAGAGGTAAATGTATTATAGTTTTGAGGTGCTGTCATTAGTACAAAAAGGAGACAAGTTATGTTGTCCACGCTCAAGACGTTCAGCCCTGGTGTGCCAGGGGTATTAAGTGTCCCACATCGGTTGAGAGAATTAATTGTCTCCTCCTTATAAGGTCTTAGCAATACTTCATCATGAGCTATCTTTTGAGTTTGAGTTAGGCCTAAGGTCTATTTTCTTAGCAATAACATACTCTTCTCTTTGCACTCAAAAGCCTAGACTCCTCCACTATACAGTTTCCCTTTTCTCAAAGTTGAACCTTCAGTTGCCTTGTATCTCTAGTGTCAACCTCTAGTTCCAAAGTTAGACAATCAAAACACAGTTATCCAGAGCACATTGACATAATACTTCAGAGCTGGAAAAGAAAAAAGGCATCTTTGTCATCATAAAGCATAAGCTTCTGAATCACTTGCTGAACATTAAATACCCTATTTAGATGGACTGCAGCCGTACCTTTTAGGGCTCTGCTCTTTCATTATGTCTGATGCAATTTCTGAAAGATATTGCTCCCAGTCCATTGGAGGTATAGCTTGGTTGTTTGTGAAGGGATACCTTAGGCAAATAGTACAAGGGGTCAGCACATGCATAAGGAAACTCTGGTGCAAATAGTTCAAATAATATGTGAAAAGCTTGGATTTAGCAGCTCAAGCTAGCAAGAAGCTAAGACAAAGCAGTCCAGCCAAGGTGTTACGAGCTCAACTGTTGAACACGACAAGTCTCAAAAGTCAAGACTGCCCTCCTCAGATTCCTATTTGACTTTTCCGCAATGCGAGCAGCAAATCCTTGTGGAAGTTGAAGTCCTTCCTTTTTGGCAATAAAATCCAAAACATTAACAATCTGCCAAACAAGAGATATTGTTAGAAAATTTCAGGAATGCACCAAATAATCAAAGAACATGTCAACATTTGCTACATGACTAACCAGGCTGTATATATACTCAGATTTATAGCCTGTTTGGCCAAGCTGCAAAAATCAGCTTATTTTGAGAAGTGTTTTTTTTTTCAAAAGTACTTTAAGTGAGGAGCAGTTTGTGTTTGGCTAATTAATTTGAAAAGCACTTATGAGCAGCAATTAGTGTTTGGCCAAGCTTTTAAAAGCTGTTTTTAAGTGTATTTTTCTCAAAAGTGTTTTTGGAGAGAAGCTACTTTTTTCTGCTTCTGCTTCTCCTCAAAAGCACTTTTTTTCTTCCAAAAGTTTGGTCAAACACTTCAACTTTGAAAAAAAAAACATTTTTTGGAGAAGCTTGGCCAAACAGGCTATTAGAAAGTTTTAATGATTTATAAGACTCAGAGAACTTCCTGATGGACCTACACCAACGTAAATTACGCATTAGGTCAACTAGAGTTACAGGGTCCTCAAAACAACATGCTGTATAGCCCTTCAGTTGAGGTGATTTCTAAAGTCAAATATTAATCTTAGACACGTCTTTTCCTGGACACAACAACATGTTAGTGGAATATCATTGAATCATGCCTATCCATGATTAAACAAAAACTGAAATAGGATCAAGAAAATGATCAATTGTTCTTAAACTTTATCCATATATAATGAAAGAATTCAAATTGTAGAAAAAATTAAACAAACTCATGTGACGATAAGTTTTACAAGTATGCTACACTTATATCCTACTACTGTATAATGTGTTGACTAGGTAAATGTTCTCCTTAATGAGCCTACATCTATCATCTAGGGCACAAATTAGTATATAAGAGTAAAGACTGCTCAAACTATTTCAGCGATGAACAAACACCCTTTCCTCAAAAAGTGCACTTTCAGTGTCACACAATTAACCAACACAACTGAAAACGGGCATTTATAGTCCACCTCGTCTAAACAAGTGCAGCAGGCTACTACACTTAGCACTCCATTTGGTGAGTCAATGTATACAACATTGACCATTAAATACGGCATTTACAGTCCACCTCGTCTAAACAAGTGCAGCAGGCTACTTCTCTTAGCACC
Source organism: Nicotiana otophora (assembly GCA_000715115.1). Classification (NCBI taxonomy): domain Eukaryota; kingdom Viridiplantae; phylum Streptophyta; class Magnoliopsida; order Solanales; family Solanaceae; genus Nicotiana; species Nicotiana otophora. Next base: position 748 of record AWOL01S0094404.1, on the reverse strand, counting down.
CATTTTGGTGAGTCAATGTATGTCATTACTGAAAAACCCTCCACCATTAAATGGGTCCTGGAGGCAAGACCAGGAACACACTAGTCTAAAGCAAGCCTGAGCCTAGAAGATGCAGGCAATTGTTATACAGAACACACTTCCACTCCTGACTTTGTAGTATACAATGCAGAAAAAAAAAGGGAAAAGAGAAGAAGACATAGTTGTCATATCAACTGTGGGACAACTGAATTTCACTGACCTCTTCCTCCATTGGCGCATTTATTCTCACATTAAGGCATCGTGAGCGGACTGCTTCAGTAACCTTTGAAGAACTGTTGGAGCATAGAATTAGGCGGCACGACGCACTGTACTTCTCCATTGTTCTTCGAAGAGAATGTTGTGCTTCTCTTGAGAGCTTGTCAACTTCATTTAGCACCAATACTAACATTTACCAAAATGAAATATTATCAGCTAGGTAGCTTATATAAGCAATCCACAAATTACATGTAATCTACATAATGCTGCTGGGAAACAATTGAAACTCTGGAAAATAATATTTCAAAGTTGATAAAACATTTCAGCATCTTTTTTTAACTCCCCAACTATTATTTCTTACCTAAACTAATTTCTAGGAAATCACCTTAGATTATCAGTCTTCTTGCCCTGTTTCACCTTTGTCATGCTATCTCACATGAATCTTTTTTTTCCCTTCTGACAAGCAACGTATAACAGATGACATGTATTTCCCTTATAAAAAAAACATGACATG
>AWOL01S0094400.1:0-15602 GCA_000715115.1 Nicotiana otophora | reverse complement strand
AAAATTCACTAGATCTTCATCCTAGAGGTAAGATTCTTCTCCCTAGCCCTCAATTTCGTGAATATACTGAAAATAGATAATGAGAAAAGCAATTCATGGGTGTGGGAGTTTTCCATTATGCATGCATGTACTATCAAGGGTTAGGGAAAGAATGTTGATCTAAATTGGGTAGACTTTGGGTTGTGGGATGGAGGAATCTACCATAGGAGGACCTTGAAATCATAATACCCACCTAGTGTTTGATAAAATACTCAAATGAGTCGGAACTATAAACTCTTTCCTAATTTGTGTTCAATTTTGCTATATTTCTAAATAGATCAAAGAGGCTAAAATTCCGGAACATTGTAGTAATTGAAAAATCTCGAGGCGAGGTATGTTGGCTAAACGCATCTCTTAGAATTGATCCCCACAATATCCTTGTAGGTCCTGAGTTGTTCACTATACGTTGATTATTCCGAATAAGCCTTGTGTTGAATGATATATGTTCAATATGTATTCCAATGTTCTTGTTATGTTATAATCTATTTGAAAATGTTCTCAAAGCATGGGTTGCATATCCAAATGTTTTTTTTAAGTCGCGATTCAAATGAAGGCTATTATGCCAAATTTTGTAAGAAATCTCAATGTGTTTAATATTCTTATTTGCTCAATATGTAGACTTAAAGTTTTGGATAGAAATGCTATGCTATTGATGATTCTTGATAATGTTTGAAAATGAAAGATATGAATATGAAATATGAAATATGAAATACGGCCAACGTGCCAAGAGTGACATTGTGTTATGGCCATCGATGCCAATGAACTGAATGATGTATAAAAGTTAATGAAATGAGTTTTCAATCCTTTAAATAAATAAACACCCTTGGAGTATCGTTAGTCACCGAGGAAGGGTAGGTTGAAATAACCTAACCCCAAAACTACATGTGTCGGTGTAGGAGTGAATTGTGATTGTACCCCTTTATTGTGATGAGATGATTTCTATAAAGGGTGATGTCGATCCACATGGAATTGTGGTGAGACGGCCTAGCCGGTCGGGTCATGACCGGATGCCATGCCGCACACATGGTGGTGATTGTGCTTGAGATTACGATTAGAACATTGATTGAGACTAAGATAATGATTGTGATTGTGGTTGATGTCTTTGGGTGAGACGGCCTAACCGATCGGGCCGTGATCGGACTCTGTGCTCAAGATCTTAGTGGTATATCGGTGCTAAGATCTCCCAAACTTAATATATGAAAATTTACTTGAAAACTTATCTTGCTCTTAATTTTATGTTTTGTTATTGTTTGAGGCTCCCATTGATTTTATGATTGTCATTCCTTGTGTTACCATTCGTTCTCTTGAGAGGGTATTTAGTCATTCATACTAGTACTATTCCATATGTACTAACGTCCATTTTTCCAGGGGCACTGCATCTTTAATGGATGCAGATGGTTCCGCATCAGGTGGCAGTGATCAATGATATCAGTACACCCTCTTCTCAGCAGATTTGGTGAGCCCCACTTCATTCGGGGCTGTGTATCTTTTGTCCCACGTGTATTATGTTTTGAGGTATAACCGGGGCCTTGTTGCCGGCGTTATCATAGTATTTTGTATCCGTAGAGGCTCCGTAGACACAGTGTGGGTTGTATATGGGTGTTGGAAAAGTCAAACTAGCCTTGCTGTATTTGAATCACTTGTGCACTTTAACTATGATTGTGTATGTATTTTGAGACTATAAAATGAAGTGACTAATGGTAATGAAATTGGCATTGTTCAAGGAATCCACTCAATATTTAATTAATGATATGAATGTATCTTCTATTTATTCATGGGCGAGTTGGGTAGAAGGCATTGTAAAGGCTTGCTTGATCGGGTATCTTGGTTGAGCGTCAGTCGCGCTCCCCAAGGTCGAGGCGTGACAATGTATCACCTTTTCACATGCAAACCTTATATCTCCTTCCTCCTAGTGACATTACGCACGAGTTATGTTGAGGTCGTACGGATCGATCCATAATAATCCTGTACATATACTACCGAGGTCGTACAGCCTGATCTATAGATGCATCTCATTATATATAAATATTGCTGAGGTATTCGGCCTGATCCTCATGAATAGAGAAACTGTTCGAACTATCGAACATACTGTTACAACACCAAGATAAGCATATAGAGGAACATAAATTTTCTACTAATAATTGAATATTCTGCCAAAACTCAAAATAACGAAGCTTGGTCTAACATAATCTCTAATCAAATTTCATTTATTAATACAAGTAGTTAAACTAACAAGTTGGGTTCAAATAGTACAAGTATTGCATAATAAAGTCATATGTCTACCTGGACACAACATCATTTTAGCTACGTACGGACTCTCGTCACTTCGTGCATACGTAGCACCCACAATTATTAACAATTAACAATTCAAACACCTATGGGGTTAATTCCCTCTTAAAAGGTTAGGCAAGAGACTTACCTCGTTTCTAAGCTCTCTTCCTAGTCCTCAAATCACACTAATAGCCTTAAGTTGGTGCTGGGCAATTTGAAACTAGCCAAAGTCCGTACAAACTAATCAATATGTGCATAAAAGTTCAAAATTTAACTATATGTAATTACCTAACCCAATTTGGAAAATTTCTAAAAGTCACCCCCGGGCCGACGTGCCCGTATTCCGAAAATATGTGTAGATAAATGTTATCCATAACCTTACGAACTCAAATATATAATTTCTACTCTATTCCATAATACTTGTCGTGGTCTAATTTTATTTTTACGAAAACCTAGGTTTCTCAATAAAATCCTATAATTTCCACAATTTATGTGTTAAAATCTACCCATAATCTATGTATTAATCTCACATTAAGTAGAAATCACTTACCTTAAAATGCTAGGTAAAATTCCATCTCCACGATCTCTAAATTCGGCCAACCCAAAGTGAAATGAGAGAAAATGAGCCTAAGTCCCGATTTAAAACATGTTTCTGCCCAGTGCTCCATTCTTCGCGATACCGAGAGGCTTATCACAATCGCGAAGGCAAAAATCTTCCATCGCCCAAAAATGCTCTTCGCGAACGTGACATGGCCATCGCAAACAAGGTCAGCAAATTGCGAACACGAAGAGTAATGACCAACTTCCCAGGCCCAGCTCCCCCCTTCTACGCGAACACGATACAACCATCGCTAACGTGACGACTATTAGTCTCTAGCCTTCATGAACTATCGCAAATGCGAAACACTAAATGCCCCAGCCCTAATTCCTTCATCGCGAACGCGAGGCCTTCTTCACGTTCGCGAAGAAGGAAACCAGAATAGCAAATTGCAGAAATTTGGACTTACCTCCAGGTGGTCCGAAACTCACCCGAGCCGCCCGACACGCCCCGTCCAACTGTACCAACAGGTTCATAAGCATAATAGGAACTTGTTCGAAACCTCGGAACACATAAACCAACATCAAAACTAAGAATTTCACTCTAAAACCAAGTTGACCAACTTATGAACTTCAAACGTCTTTAACTAGCTCTGAACGCAACAAATCATACTTAGGCAACTCGGAATGACGCCAAAATTTTGTGTACAAGTCATAAATCACCATACAGATCTATTACCAGGCTCGTAATCTCAAATGAACATCGACAACACCAAATCCTACTTCAAACCAAATTTAAGAAACTCTAAAACCCTCAAGGCACCAACGTTCAACATTACGCGCTGAAACTTTCCTGAATCACCCGAAACTCGATCCGAACACACGCCCAAGTCAAACATCATCATATGAACCTATTGGAACCATAAAATCCCAATTCTGAGTCATTTACCCAAAATGTTGACTTAAGTCAAACTTGGCTACCTTAGGCTACTATTAAGGAACTAAGTATTCTGATTTCAACCCGAACCCTTCCAAAGTCAAATCAACCATCCCCGCAAGTCATAAAATAGTAAAAGCACATATGAGGAGTCTTAAACAGGGGAACATGGATATAGAAAGTAAAATGACCGATCGGGTCGTTACATTGACGTTCTTATTATTCGCTCTATCTTTCATTGTCAAGTTTATTCTCACATGCTTTAATTGAAGTTGTTATTACATGTTCTAATTTCCCTTGTCAAGGTTTCCTTATGTGTATTTATTTGTAGTTGTTGCTATATGCTATTCTTTCCATTGTTGAGTTATTCTCATGCATTTAGTTATAGTTTCTATTTCATGCTATCTCTTTTATTGTTAAGCTTATGTTATGCAGTAGAATTGGAAGATGCCGTTTTATGGAAATAATTTCATTGTTGAATATTGAAGTTGTAGTTGTCGAAAGCTATTAACAGGGTTGTGGTTGAAATTGTTTGTTATTTGAGTACCATTCCTTGTCAAGTTATTTCTCGTTCATTTGTTGTTATCGAGATTATTGTACGCATTGTGGTTGAACCGCGAGCTATGTGTTTTGGTAACATTGGTATTGTTGATTTGGCATGTGTGGTACGGTTGATTATTATGTTGTGATATTGATACACATGCGGTGGTATAAGGGTCGGCATTGAAATGCATATGGCGATATAAGGTAGGATTTATACACGTGTTGCTAGTAAGGGAATTACATGAAGCAACGCGGTGAGACAAATAAATGCAAGGCTCACGTTGTGATATAAGGAAGATTGTGATTGTGACTTGTGAAATGAGAATGTGAAGTGTGGTACCTCGGTTGTGATTCTTGTTGTACATTCTATGTTCAAAAGGCTTGTTGTTTGAATGGTTATTAATTTTCCTTCACTGTTTTACTTGCATTTTCGCGGTACCTGATCACTTGTTGTTCCTATTACACGTTCACTCTTTGTTGCCTTTATTTCCTCAATTTTTGTTGTTAGCCTTATATCACTGTGTTGCTTTATTGTCGTTTATTTCTTGTCTTCCGTTTTTAGATTATATTATATTCAATTCAGGTTTCTTTTGTCTAGTAAGAGTCTTGATTTGGCCTTATCACTACTCTTCTGAGGTTAGGCTTGACACTTACTGTGTACCATTATGGTGTACTCATGCTACTTATGCATATTTTTGTGCAGATCCAGGTACATCTTCTTGTGCCGGACGCTAGTGAGTGGACCCCGTTTCTTCAGGAGACATCAAGGTATACCTGCTTGGCGCTCACAGGCCTCAAAGTCACCTTCTTCTATTACTTTACTATTGTTTATATTTATTTCAAACAGATTTGTATTTAAAGATTATTAGTGCATTCTCTGTAGAGCTTATGACTTAGTTCCACCGGTTTTGGGAATTTTGTGATTGTTAGTCAGAATTGATGCTATCATGAGATTTGCCAGTTTTATTTTATATCCAAATCATTATTTCTATTAAATTCTCTTGAATGTTAGGCTTACCTAGTCTTCGAGACTAGGTGCCATCACGATATCCTAAGGTGGGAATTTCGAGTCGAGACATACAGTCAACACAATTCTACTCGAATTAATGTGAAGCCAATAACTGAAATAACTGAAATATTTATACAACTTTCCAAGGACTAGTAGTACAAGTCATGAGCCACTATGATTTTAGATTTACAAGATGGTATGAAGAATACATACAGTATATGTTTGAAGTTTATGTTAAAAGAGTTTTAAGTTCTAACTACCATGTGTTGACACTCAATTTAAAACCTTCATATTTAAAAATTAACTTCTCCATGCTTCCTAGTTAAAAGTGATAAAATATAGTTTTTTTGCACATTATTTAGCTTTATTGCAATCTATTGATAATTATTCATATTTTTATAAAATATAGGAACTTTTATCATTTTATTGCAATTAGTTAAATACTACCATTTTTGTGCATTATTTTCTAAATTTCATATAATTTATTGATAATTGTCTTATTTTTTAAAAATTAGGATATTCTATCAATTTATTATCCTTTAAGTAATAAAAAAGATAATTACTAAAATATTATTGTAGTAGTTGACATTTAAATAAATACTACAAAATTTCTTAAATAAATAAATATTTTTCAATACTTACAACATAGTCTGTTTAATTCCCAGGAAGCCACTAAAGTTTATTTCAAAAGTACGGATAGAATCCAGTCAAATCTATTGTCTCGTCATTGCTTGATGTGACTAGGCATTCAATGTGACTAGACATCTGGTGTGACTTTGATATGACATGACCTTTGACTTGACTTAAATTGATGTTTATACACTAAGTAATAACCATAGGAAATATTAAAAAGTAATGATAACCTTTTTCATATAATTGGTAAAAGGGTGGTTTGTATTTTAATATAAATAAAAGGGGATTGGAAAAAAACCATAATTTTTTTGTTCTTCTCCTCTCTCTCAAAAGAGGAACATCCACACCTCCATCTCATTGTCTCTCATTTTTTAGAGTGATGCTTTTAACTTCAATACCGCACAAGAGGGGGGGTGATTTGTGTGGTACCCAATTTTCTGCCTAAACTGATTAAAGAAGGACCGAGTTCTTCTATGTGTTCCTTAACCTACTATTGCTGAAACAGTAAATGCGGAAAATAAAGAACACAAGTATACGTGGAAAACACCTGGCTCAAAAGGTAAAAAAACCACGACCTACTTCCTAGTAGGATTTTTTCAAACTCTTCCACTAAATCACTGAGCCAAAAACTGCATTTACAAAACACTTTTGTAAACCTAGGATTAACGTTAATCCCGTTGTGGCAAACAACCTATAACTGTTGCGACAACTTCAAGTTAACTCTAACTTGAATACTCTTAGTACCTATTACAATTGCCTCTAGATAAAGCTGAAAGGTACAATATGAAAACACCTACTATAATTGAACTAGAATAAAAGACAGACACTTGAGTTGGTTCTTCTATCTGGTTCATGTAGCTTCAGGTTTGCACACTTGAATCACACACGAATTGCTTGCAAAATGCCTTTCTATTTTACTCTCAATTCATATTTAACTTCTGCTTTTGTGCATCACCTGTAGAATGAGAACATCCTGCGATTTATAGAGTTACTGGAGTAGAAAATAACTAGAGTTCTAATGCTACTCTTCCTTGGTGGAAGAGTTCTAGTTGATTTCAACTTCTAACTCCACCCTTATCTTGGATAGTGTTATATTTGATTAAGAAGTCCTTCTCCTTATCAATTATGCAACCTTTTCGATCAGGAGATATCAATTATACCAAGTTAAGCTTATCTCCTTCACTTGCATCCCACATGTTCGAATCTGCCCGTGTCTATGCACACAAGGGATGGACCCGGTTCATGCCTAAGCTTCCTTTGTCAATCTTCAAAACTAACCTTCACTTGGGCCAACAAATTCCCCCTTTTTGATGATGACAAACCCTGTGCTTTTCACATACTCGACATAAACACAATGTTAGAAATATTTTTCTTTTTAATCACTTATCATGAAGGACCAGGTACATTAGGTTATAAACATTACTGTTCAAAGTGAAAAGCACAACCTTTTTCCCCCTTTTGGCATCATCAAAAAGTTGCATAAAAAATGTGCGATGCCCATATTTTTAAACTTACTCATGGCCACTGTGGCTACTTCAAATTCAATCATGAATTAATAATCATAGATCAAGCTAAGAATTTTAATCATCAAAGAAATATAAACAAACAGTTAGAGCGAAATATAGTGAATTGCATTGATGATTGATCAGATTCTACCACAAAGCATAAGAAGAAATAAAAACATTGGAAACATGAGCAAAAGAAACAAAAAATACCGAACTGGGTCACTGGTTGATCTACACTAGGCTAGGAGGCTTAAGACTGGGTGCTTGGTTGTTTGGCTTGGATGAGTTTCAGCATATCTTGAAGAATGCCATCATTCTTCTCTTTTTATCTTGCCAGCTCAGTTCTGAGAGCATCTCTCTCAGTCTCCACCTCAGCCAACATTTTCTTCAGCCTCTCAATCTCAGCATCCTTTGCCCCACTCTCCTGCACCAAGGGCCCGACCTTGCTATTTATTGGTACCTTCTTGGATGAACCAGGCTCATTAGGAGTGGAATGGACTCATAGTCACAAGCAATAAGAGTATTTGCCCCAAAGTGATATTTTCTTGTAGCAACCTCCCACTTCTTCAGAGGCATCTTAAAATGTGCAAGCACAGCTGTGAGAATGAAGCCATAGGGAATGGCATGAGTCTTGGAGCCATTTATAACCCTATCAAGAAGCTGGATTATAAATCCAGGCCAATTGATCTTCCTCTCACTATCCAAACACTCTATCAGAACACACTTGTTGATGAATTCGAACAACATCTTGTGGGATGGATTCATCTCACTCTTGTACACAGCCTTGGGCTCAAGTTCCTCCTCATTTTCACTGAATTGTCTGGTAATGGACATGGCAGTAGGAAGGTTTTCTAGGCTTGGACACTTAAGCTTTGTGTAGTCATTGTACCGCTCAGCAGGTACACTTAGAATTTCACCCAACTCCTTCACATTGAAAGAGATTTGCACCCCTTTCACCAAGCTAGTACCCGTCCATCCTTCACTACAGCATTTGCCATAAATTCAACAATTTCACTCCTGGCCAACCTGCCATCCATCGGAAGGATCATGTCCTTCCAGCCTTGCAATTCCAATTTCTCCAACAGTAGCACCATCCCTTCCTCCTCCAAATCCCTGAGGAGTCTACCCTTTAGAATTGTCCTCTTGCCAAACTTGGCCATCTTGTCCTTTTCAGTATCTGAATCATCTTCCTCTTCCTCTCCACTCCATTCTTCTTCCTCAACAATTTTCACTTGTTTTGTCTTCACAGCTGACCTGGTCCTTTTTGCTAGGGTGGATGATTCAGCAGACTTTGACACAGAGATAAACTTCTTAGTGGAAGTCTTGGCTTTCTTGGGTTTGGGAGTATGAACCTCCACTTCTTCAATCACATCTTTATCTTGATGGACCAGATCCATCTCATCAACATCAACAGCCTCAGCAGGCTCAGCCATCTTCTTCTTCCCTTTTACAACCGCTTTTATTTTGCTTTCTTCTAAGGCTTTTTGCAAATCTGCCTCATTCTGCTTTGGTTGGATTTTTGTGGCTCTTCCTCTTGAAGGAGGATTTTCAGCAGAATCAGAAGGAGCAACCTTCCTTTTCTTATTAGCCTTAGCAGAGCGAGGGATCTTACCCTTGGAAGTTCTCTTCATCTTTGGGTTATAGCTCTCACTCACATTCTTCAATAGGTATGCGAGGGTTTCTTCTACTGATGAACCAGGTTCATCTATATTTTGCCCAAGTTTAACCAGCCCTTCAGCGGCTTCGCCAGACCAACTTTCCCCTATTTGCTTCACACTTTCCTCCATTTTAACTGATTCTGCTCCACAAACAGCCATTATACCTGTATCAGGAGTGGGTGAAGAATCAACCACTCTTTTACCCATTCCCCTTTCTTCACTACGAGCACCCTCATTCTCCTTTTCTGTTTCTTTTTTATTTTTACCATCAATCCTTCTGGACTCAGAAGATTCTACATCAACCACAGATCCAACAAGAATAAACTTGTTTTCTAGATTCCCGGCCAACTCAGAAATGACTTCAGTAGTAGTATTTGGACCAGAGGTTACCTTTTCTGTATCAGAAGACCCGGTTTCTTCCCCCTCAGTAGCAGACTTGAAGGATTCTTCAGATTTCTGGGGTTCATGGGCTTGGCTAGCTTTCAATTGAGTATCTAATTTCATTGATAATTCACTCCCAGCCACTGTCTTACGAGCAAGCATCTAACTCTTCTATTATTAGGCTGAGGAGTGGATGAAGATAAGGAGCATGGTGGGGGTGTGCTAGGGTTTTCAGAAGGGTTAGTCATTGCTATGCTTGGTTCTTGAAGTAAAACAGAGGTAGATTGAAATTTGGAGGATGAGAGAAGATGGAGAGTATTTCGGCGGCTTGAAAATTTTGGAATGAAGACAGAGATGATGATGATCAATTTAAAGGGGGTAATTAATGGGACATGCTTTCCAGACTTTTAGAAGTCTAATCAAATTGAATGTCAGTTTTGAAGAGACGGTGGAGTCTTTCCCTAGTATTTAGGTGGTTTAATTTGGTTAGGATTCTTTTGAATGGAACTGGTTCACTTACATTGGATAAGTTTAAAAAGGAATTTGGACTTAGGTAGGACTCTGCTCATGCTCCAAATATTATTATTTCAAATTATGCAGAGTGTAGAAAACATACCGTGTTATCTTGATGAACCAGGTTCTTCACTGAGAATTCACTTGTGTAAGTCTAAATTTTCCAAAATAGAGAATATATCATTAAAGATTAATGAGTCATTTTAGCACATGGCACAAGAGTATACTATTGAAAGTATGAATCTGAGCAAAAATTAATCTAATTATATACACATTTTCAGATTTTCTAACCAAAAATAATTATTTTTTTTCAATTTGTTTTTTCGTTGTGAATTCTGAACTGGTTCTTTTAGGTGATCTTAATCATCCCTAATTCTAACCTGTTCCTTTTAAAGTGATCTCTACTTAGGGATTTTGTGAAGATGTCAGTTATTTGCTTGTCAGTAGCACAAAATTCCACAGTGATCAACCCTTTTTTTCATAGTTCTTCCTCAAAAAGTATGCCTAACATCTATGTGCGTAGTTCTCTTGTGGTGAATCGAGTTCTTGTTCATACTAATAGCACTAGTATTATCACAAAAAATGGGGATACAACCAACATCAATTCCAAAGTCCATTAATTGTTGTTTGATCCACAACAATTGAGCATAACAAGAAGCAGCAGCAACATACTCAGCTTCAGCAGTAGATAAGGCCACTGAATTTTGCTTTTTGGTAGCCCAAGACACAAGACATGAGCCAAGAAAGTATGCCATACCTGAGGTGCTCTTTCTATCCACTAGGAAACCTGCATAATCAGCATCAGCATATCCCACTAGATTGAAATTACTACCTCTTGGATACCATAGACAAAGATCAGTGGTGCCTTTTAGATATCTCAAAATTCTCTTGACAACAGTCAAGTGAGACTCCTTTGGATTTGCCTGAAATCTTACACAAAGGCCTACAATGAAAACAATGTCAAGTCTACTAGCAGTAAGATACAACAATGAGCCAATCATTCCCCTATACAACTTCTGATCAATAGATGAACTAGGTTCATCTTTATCCAACTTTGTAGCTGTTGCAATAGGAGTGTCAACTTCTTTGGAATCTTCCATTTTAAACATTTTAAGCAACTCTTTTACATACTTCTGCTGATGGATCATAGTTCCATTTGAATTTTATTTAATTTGTAAGCCTAAAAGGAAATTAAACTCACCCATCATGCTCATTTCAAATTCACTCTCCATTAGTTTAGAAAATTCTTTACTTAACTTATCAGTAGTTTGTCCAAAGATTATATCATCAACATATATCTGAATTACCAAGAGATCTTTACCTTTCTTTTTCAAGAACAAAGTATTGTCAATTTTACCTCTTTTGTAATCATGCTCAAGTAAAAACTTTGATAATCTTTCATACCATGCTCTTGGAGCCTGCTAGAGCCCATAAACTGCTTTGTCAAGTTTGTACACATGATCAGGACTTTCCTTGCTTTCAAACCCCGGAGGTTGCTTGACAAATACTTCTTCCTTTAGATAGCCATTGAGGAAGGCACTCTTGACATCCATCTGGTGAAGGGTGAATTCCATGTAAGCAGCAAAGGCTATGGGAAGTCTTATTACTTCCAACCTTGCAACTGAAACAAAGGTTTCATCATAGTTTATGCCCTCCTCTTGGCTATATCCTTGAACCACCAATCTTACATTGTTCCTTGTAACTGTTCCATCTTCATCAATTTTGTTTCTGAAGACCCGTTTTGTGCCAATTACTTATCTGTCCTTGGGTATTCGTACCAGATGCCAAACTTAACTCCTTTCAAATTGGTTGAGTTCATATTGCATTGCATTTACCCAGTCTGCATCCTGTAAAGCCTAAGCAATATTTTTAGGTTCAATAAGAGATAAGAAGGCATCAAAAGCACAAATATTTTTTAATGAAGATCTGGTTTTGATTCCAGAGGTTGGATCAGTGATTATGTTCTCAATGGGATGAGAACTTTGATACTTGTAAGATTTTACAACCAACTGGTTTCCCCTTGATGTTCCTTCAATGCTTTGTTGCTGTGGAATAGGTTCATGGACAGGTTCCCTTGAGGTTTGAGAATCATTTAATCTTTGTTCTATTCCTCCTGTCATATTGCCCTGGGTGGAAGAACCTGTTCCATCACCCGTTCCTTCCTTTAGTACAGCTTCAGTCTGTGCTGCCGTTTCATTTGAGTTTCTTACCATCCCAATTGCTTCATCATCATGTTCCTGCCTCTCAGAAAGAATGTTAGTTTCATCAAAAACCACACGAACACTTTGTTCTACACACATAGTTCTTTTGTTATAGACCTTATAAGCTTTGCTGGATGAAGAATATCCCAAGAATACTCCCTCATCACTTCTGGGATCAAACTTACATAGGGAGTCTTTACCATTATTGTGCATAAAGAATATGCATCCAAATGACCTAAAATGGTATATGTTTGGTTTTCTCCCTTTAAGTAACTCATAGGGAGTCTTCTCTACAAAAGGTCTAGTCATGCACCTATTTATGATGTAGCATGCAATATTTACAGCTTCTGCCCAGAAGCTATGGGGCAGTTTACTATAAAGAAGCATAGTCCTAGCCATATCTTCAAGTGTCCTATTATTTCTTTCAACTACTCAATTTTGTTGTGAAGTCCTAGGAGCAGAAAAATTGTTATCTATGCCATGCTCATCACAAAATTTAGCAAATTTAGCATTTTCAAATTCAGTGCCATGATCAGACCTAATTGATGTAAGTTGATTACCTAGTTGTTTCTGAGTTTTTCTAACAAAAGAAGTGAACATGTCAAATGCTTCATTTTTAGATGTTAAAAACAATGTCCAAGTAAACCTAGAGTAATCATAAACAAGCACCATCACATATCTTTTACCACCTCTACTTAATGTTCTCATTGGACCACAGAGATCCATATGTACCAGTTCCATCGTCTTGGTGGTTCTTACCACTTTCTTGCATTTCAAAGAGGATCTTACCTGCTTCCCCCGTGCACAAGCCTCACAAACTTTGTCTTCCTTGAACTTGATGTTAGGCAACCCTATCACCAGGTCCTTGGAGACTAATTTGTTGAGTTGACTCAGACTGGCATGTCCAAGTCTCTTGTGCCAAAGGAGGGGATAATTATCCAACACACTTAAGCAAGTGAGTTCATTTTCTGAAAGTGTGGACAGATCTACAATATATATATTGTTCACTCTTTTTCCCTGCAAAATAATCTTGTCAGTGGTAAGATTAATCACAAAACATTTATTAGAGGTGAATGCTACCAAGTTACCTCTATCACACAGTTGTGTTGATTAGACTGTATTTTAAGCCATCTATCAAGTAGATATTCTCAATAAAGTGAGAATCAGTCTTACCTACCTATCCAACCCTAATGATCTCAACTTTCTTCCCATTACCAAAGGAGACAATACCTCCTTTGAGGTTCTCAAGTGAAATGAACTAGTTCTTGCTTCCTGTCATGTGCTTTGAGCAGCCACTATCTATGTACCATATTTGGCTGCTCCTCTTTACTTAGACCTCAGATTCCCTATCAGATTCTTCAATGGCCATAAGTGCATGTTCATCTCCATCTTCATCATCTGAGCTTTCTCCCCAAGCAACAACCATAGCCTTTGTTGATCCTTTATTCTTCCTGGGTTGAACCTGTTCCTTCTTCCTGTTTCTTCATTCAGCTCTTTCCTTCTTCCATTCAATTTCCCATTGAGGGCAGTTCTTGATGTGGTGATCAGTTTTACTACACTTGTAGCATCCCTCATTGGTTTGCCTTTCAGGAGCCTTTGGTTTGATGTAGCTTCCACTTCTTGAAGGACCCTTTCCTCTCTTTAGGTACTTATTAAAGTCCTTTGTGATCATAGCCATTTCATCATCTTCTAGATCAGAACCTTCAGTGATTCTGAGTGTCAGGCTCCTTTTCTTTTTGGGTACATCCATCTTCATGTTTTGCCTTGTAAGTTCATAAGTAGTGAGATTTCCAATTAGCTCATCCAACTTAAGAGTGGCAATATTTTTTGATTCCTGAATGGCAGTGATTTTGCTCTCCCAAGTAACCGGCAGAACCCTTGTCAAAATCTTCTCAACTCTGTCTTCTTAAGAAATAATCCTTCCAATAGACTTAGGTTCATTTGTCAGTGTGGTGAACCTTATATACATCTCTTGGATGGTTTCTCCTTCCTTCATAGTGAAATTCTCATATTGAGAATATAGTAGTGTTCCTCTGGACCTCTTCACTTGAGGTGTTCCTTCATGGGCCACTTGCTAAGTGTCCCAGATTTCCTTAGCAGTGGTACATCTTTGGATTCTACTGTACTCATCTGGACCGAGTCCACAAATAAGTCATTTTTTGGCTTTAGCATTCTTCTCCCATTTCCTCAAGTCGTCAGCAGTGCAGTCAGCTCTTGTCTTTGGCACCTCTACTCATTTGGCATTTATCTTCATGGTAGCCAGTTGGCCATCTATGACAATATCCCGTAGCTCATAATCTTCTTCTATGATGTGATATCTCATCCTGTTTTTCCACTAAGAGTAATACTGGCCGTTGAAAAGTGGTGGCCTAGCAGTGGATTGCCCTTCCCAGTTTTCAGGTGGTGCACTCTTCTTCATCTTCTCCTAAGGTGTTAGCCTCTTCAAGGATAACCCGATCTGATACCAATTGATGTTTCTAACTTCAATACCACACAAGAGGGGGGTGATTTGTGTGGTACCTAATTTTTCACCTAAACTGATTATAGAAGGACCGAGTTCTTCTATGTGTTCCTTAACCTACTATTGCTGAAACAGTAAATACGAAAAGTAAGAACACAAGTATTTTACGTGAAAAACACCTGGCTCAAAGGTGAAAAAACGACGACCTACTTCCTAGTAGGATTTTCCCAAACTCTTCCACTAAATCAGTGAGCCAAAAACTGCATTTACAAAACACTTTTGTAAACCTAGGATTAACTCTAATTCCGTTGTGGCAAATAGACTCTAACTGTTGCGACAACTTCAAGTTAACTCTAACTTGAATACTCTAGGTACCTATTACAATTGCCTCTAGATAAAGCTGAAAGGTACAATATGAAAACACCTACTACAATTGAACTATAATAAAAGACAGACACTTGGAGCTGGTTCTTCTATCCGGTTTATGTAGCTTCAGGTTTGAACACTTGAATCACACACGAGTTACTTGCAAAATGCCTTGCTATTTTGCTCTCAATTCACGTTTAACTTTTGCTTTTGTGCATCACCTGTAGAATGAGAACATCCTGCGATTTATAGAGTTAGTAGAGTAGAAAATAACAAGAGTTCTAATGGAACTATTCCTTGGTGGAAGAGTTCTAGTTGATCTCAACTTCTAACTCCACCCTTATCTTGGATACTGTTCTCTTTGATTATGAAGTCCTTCTCCTTATCAATTATGTAACTTTTTCGATCAGTAGATATCAATTATACCAAGTTAAGCTTATCTCCTTCACGTGCATCCCACATGCTTGAATCTGCCCGTATCTATACACACAAGGGATGGACCTGGTTCATGCATGAGCTTCCTTTGTCAATCTTCAAAACTAACCTTC
>AWOL01S0094397.1:0-10467 GCA_000715115.1 Nicotiana otophora | reverse complement strand
AGTGCCCGGAGCTAAATCAATACAGAAGTTAATATCTCTGTCGGGTGGCATTCCCGGCAAATCTGCAGGAAATACTTCTGGAAATTCACGAACAACAAGTACTGAGTCAATAGAAGGAACATCCGTACTAGGATCGTGAATATAAGCCAAATACGATAGACACCCCTTCTCGACCATACGTCGAGCCTTCATATAAGAAATAATCCTACTGGTAGAATGACCAGGAGTTCCTTTTCACTCTAACCGAGGTAACCCCGACATAGCTAGGGTCACTGTCTTGGCATGACAATCCAATATGGCATGATAAGGTTGCAGCCAATCCATACCCAAGATGACATCAAAATCTACCATATCAAGAAGCAAAAGATCCACACTAGTCTCAAGACTCCCAATACTAACCACACACGAATGATAGACATGATCTACCATAATAGAATCTCCACCGGAGTGGACACACATGAGCACTCAGAGAATCACGAGGAATCACCAGATATGAAGCAAAATAAGAGGATACATAGGAATAAGTAGATCATGAATCAAATAGAACTGAATAATCTCTATGGCAAACTGGAACAATACCTGTAATGACAACATCGGATGACTCGGCCTCAGGCCAAGCTGGAAAAGCATAAAATCGGGGCTGGGCCATACCACTTTGAACTGCATCCCTTGGACGACCTCTAGCTGGCTAGCCTCCATTTCTAAAGGCCTGACCTCCACCTCTAACGGTTTGACCCCAACCTCTAATTGGTTGAGCAGGCGGTATAGCAACCGGTGCTAGAACCATAGCACGAGAACCCTGTTGCATGCAGCCCTGAGACCCGGGTCAGAATCTAGCAATGTGCCTCGGATCACCACAAGTATAACAAGACCTCAGCTGCTGTGACTACTGACCCTGGAAATGTCTATGTCGAACTAAGTAACCACCCTGAAAACTCTGGAGTGAAGGTGCACTAATAAGAGCTGGTGGTGTACTGTAGGCTATCTAGTCGGAATAAGGCATATGAGGGACACAACCACCTGAGGCACCGTGGGATACCTGGAGTGCTGAATGAAACAGCCTGGGAGGATGGAATCTACCAAAAGTACCCCTGCCTCAAGATGAGGCACCGCTGAACCCCCCGAAATGATGTGGTCTCTTGTCAAACCCCTGACCTCCCTGAGCAAGAACCATCTCGACTCGCCTGGCCACATTGGTAGCCACCTGAAAAGAAATCTCACTCCCAGTCTCCTTGGCCATCTGCAATCTGATAGGCTAAGCGAGTCCGTCAATAAACCTCCCCATTCTCTCTCTCTCGGTAGGAAGCAGAAGAATAGCATGGCGCGCCAGATCTACAAAACCGATCTCATACTGAGTAATAGTAATACTGCCTTGTTGGAGACGCTCGAACTAACGGCGATGCTCCTCTCTCAATATGATAGGTAGAAAATTCTCTAGGAAGAGCTGAGAGAACTGGTCCCAAATCAGTGTAGGCGACCCAGCTGGTCTGGTCAACATAAAATCTCTCAACCACCTCTTGGTGGAACCCGTCATATGGAATACAGTAAAATCGACCCCATTGGTCTCAATTATACCCATGTTCTGCAGTACCTCATGGCAGCGGTCAAGATAATCCTGTGGGTCCTCAGAAGGTGTACTACTGAAATGAACAGGAAAGAGCTTAGTAAACTTATCCAGTCTCAATAAGGCCTCAGAAGACATGGCGGGCCTATCACCGGCCTCTACCACAATAACTGGCTGAATTACCCCAACTGGTGGGGCCGCTGAAGTCTGATACTGTGGAGCCAAATGCTCCGGAGTGGGAGTTTGTGCTCCTCCCCCATCCTGTGAGATGGCTGGTGCCACTGGAAATATATCATTCTGGGCCACGCCCTCCATAAGGCTTACCAAACGGACTAGAGCGTCCTAAAGCACTGGAGTAGCTATAAATTCTTCCGGGACCTGAACTGGTCCAACCGGTACAGTTTGAACAGGAACCTCCTCCTGAAGATCCACCTGAGGTTCTACAACAGGTGTTGCTGCTCAGGATCTAGACTGAGCTCTACCTCTGCCTCTGCCTCGGCCTCTAGCACGGCCTCGGCCTCAACCTTTACCTCTAGTCATAGTTGCCACTGGGAGTTCTGGTCCCTGTCCATCGGTAGATGTATTACGTGTTCTCACCATCTGCGAGAGAATAAGATTAGAATGGTTGAATCATCGACGATAGAATAAAATCACACGACAGAATAAGAAAGAAGTGATATTGTTCCTATACTTCATAGCCTCTGAGAGATACGTACAAACGTCTCCGTACCAATCCTTCAGACTCTACTAAGCTTGCTCGTGACTCGTGAGACCTATGTAACCTAGTGCTCTGATACCAACTGTCACGATCCTAAATTCCCACCTTCAGGATCGTGATGGCACATAACATTTCACTTACTAGGCAAGCCAATATTGAAATAATATTAACTATTTTTAAGAAATTTAATTAAATAGAAGTCAGATTAATCAAATAAAGTACGGAAGATCATAAATACCGAATTATCAAAATACATCCCAGAATCTGGTGTCACAAATACACGAACTACTAGGATAATACAAATAAAGGTCTGAATAAAATTCGGGATGTTTGAAAAATAAGACACAACTACGATAAGATAGAAGGGGACTTCAGAACTGCAGACGCTGAGCAGTTATACCTCAAGTCTCCTCTGGGTTGTTGAATCCGAGCAAGTATATGGTATGCCGCTGGAACCACCTCCAAAATCTGCAGAAGAAGTGCAGAGTGCAGTATCAGTACAACCGACCCCATGTACTGGTAAGTGCGAGCCTAACCTCGACGAAGTAGTAACGAGGCTATGACAAGACACGTACGTAAATCACATGTACAAGTATATACAAATACAAAGTAACAATAATACAGTAAATAACAATTTATAAATTGGGAGGGAACATGCGAAGGGGAATGATATAATAATTTCAGAAGGAGAAGTGTCACTTAGTAGCCAATTAATTTATCAACAATAAAATGAGCAAATGATAATAATTAAAATGGCACAGCATCATCCTTCGTGCTTTTGCACTCTTCCTTACCATGAAAATAATTGTATAAATTCGGAAGAGTATTTAAATGCGGGGATATACACTTATCAATTAATTTAATACCAGAATACTGACTTCACCTTCCAAAATATTCAATAATAATTAAATGAATAATAATATCACGAGTAATGATCAAATAATCAATAATAAACTTAACCAGGAATATCTTAATTAAATAGACAATTATTCACCATAAACAAATTTCACCTACATGCTTTGACTCAACCACAATGCATAAATACTCGTCACCTCACATATACGTTGTACCCGCACATTAAATCATGTAGCAAATAGACAAATAGATCCTACTCCCTCAAGTCAAGGTTAACCACGACACTTACCTCGCTTTGCAACCAAATTCAAGAATCTAATAAACCTTTGCCTCGCGAATTCGTGTCCGAAATCTTCAAATCTAATCATAAACAATTCAATATACTCAATACAAATCGTAGGAATTAATTCCATATGAATTTACTAATTCTCCGGATTAAAATCCGAAATTCATCTAAAAACTCATCAGTGGGCCCCACGTCACGAATCTCGGAAAGACTTACAAAATCCGAACACCCGTTCCGAGACGAGTCCAACCATATAAAATTTACCAAATTCCGGTGTCAAATGGACCTTCGAATCTTAATTTTTTATTTTTGGAAAGTTTTACAAAACTTCCAATTTCTTGCATCTAAATCCGAAATAAGTGATGAATATAGACATGGATTTATGCAATATAATTACTTTTGGTAATAGAACACTTACACAATTCAAAGTCATGAAAATTCCCTTGGAATCGCCTAAATCCGAGACTCAAAACTCAAAAATGATAAAATGGCTAACTTCCGATTTTATGGGTTCTGTCCAGGCCTTTCCGCATCTACGGACACTTGACCGCATCTGCGGTTTCCACTTTTGCAAAAATGAGGCCACTTCTGCGGGATGGGGCGCTTTTGCGGACAAGAGGCCGCTTCTGCCGCTTCGCAGATGCGGCAAAAGTTCCGCACCTGCGCACACTGCCCAACCCCTTCCCTTTCTCTTCTGCGAGGCAAAACTCACTTCTGCGAGCTAGCATCTGCAATCTAAAATCTGCAGGTGCGATTACACCAGAAGGCCAAAATTTTAGATTTTTCCTTAAGTCCAAATTCTGATCCGTTAACCATCCAGAATCCACCCGAGGCCCCCCGGGACCTCAACCAAATATACCAACAAGTTCTAAAACATCATGCGGACTTACTCAGGGTTTCATATCACGTGAAACAACGCTGAAATTACAATTCACACCTCGATTCAAACTTTTGAGTTTTAAACTTTTCAATTTGCAAAACCCGTGCCAAAACATATTAAATGATTCCGGAATGACTTCAAATTTGGCACATAAGTCATAAATAACATAACAGAGCTATTTCAATTTTCGGAATCGAATTTCGACCCTAATATCAAAAAGTCAAATCTGTGGTCAAACTTTGGAAATCTTTAATATTTAAATTTCTAATTTTCGTTAAATGGTCATAACTTGAGCTAGGGACCTCCAAATAAATGTTTGGGCATACGCCCAAGTCTCAAATTACGATATGGACCTACCGAAACTATCAAAATACTGATCCGGGTTCATTTTCTCAAAAGGTTGACCAAAGTCAACTCAGTTGAGTTTTAAGGCTATATTTCACATTTTAATTCATTTTTCACATAAAAACTTTTCAGAAAATTATACGGACTGCGCACGCAAGTTGAGGAATAATAAATAGTACTTTATTGAGGTCTTAGAATACATAATTAATAATTAAATTTAAAGATGACCTTTTGGGTCATCACATTCTCCACCTCTAAAACAAATATTCGTCCTCGAACGGAATTAGAAAAGTACCTGAGCTGGTGAAAAGGTGTGGATATTTACTCCGCATGTCCGACTCGGACACCGAGGTAGATGCTTCTACTGGCTGACCTCTCCATTGTACCCGAACTGAGAATTCACTATAATTAATATTAAACAGTAAGACAAGTCAAGTAAATAACAACTAAAGGGTACAAGTAAGTCAATTAAGGCAAGTAATTGTTAATCATGGAAGCATGGGAGAATCTAACATTTTTAACACTAGAATAATAATTGACAAGAAGCAAGTAAAGGCATGGGAAGCATTTAAAGCATATAACAGTTAAGACATGGAATGAAATAATTGATGAAATACGGAAAAGCAGGGTAACAAGTATTTTGGCGGCATATATACTGTCATGGGCGGCTTTCCAGCCATGCCCCATGACCCCTTGGACGCTCCCCGTGGCGTCCTGGCAAGCCTCCCAACGCCTAGCGCCATGGTCGACCCGTGGTCTCGGCAGCTCCAAGTGACTAGCGCGCATATGCCGTTGTCGCCCCAGCGATAGCCATCACCATCGCCCAGCCACAAGCAGATGCCAACAGCGCCGCGCGCGCAGACAACGCCGCGCGTGCAGACCCTAGTATGCCAGAAGGATAAGTCAGACCGCTTGACCCAGGCAGGACTCTTGGAACCACTAGCTATCCCAAAAAGACCTTGGGAAAGCGTTTCTCTGGACTTCATCACCGGATTGCCCAAGGTCTTAGATCTCACAACTATCTTGGTTGTGGTGGATCGATTTTTCAAGTATGCTACCTTTATAGCAGCCCCACAATATATATCAACAGAAGATACAGCTCGACTCTTCTTCTCTCATGTCGTCAAATATTGGAGCCTGCCTAAAGACATCGTTAGTTATCGCGACTCACGCTTCACTAGCAATTTTTGGACCCAACATTTTAAGTGCCTCGGGTCAAAATTGAGTCATAGCTCAAGTTTTCATCCGTAATCTGATAGCTATATGGAGCGATTCAATGGCGTGCTAGAGGAATATCTACGGCACTTTGTAACCGGATCGCAGAAGAACTGGGTGAAGCTCTTGGATGTTGCTCAACTATGTTTCAATTCACAAAAGAGCTCAAGTACCAACAAAAACGCTTTTGAAATTATTACCGAACAGCAACCACTACTCCCGCATACTGTGAACGCACCAAACATGTCAAAATCTCCTTGGGCTTCTAGTTTCTCAAACGAATGGAAGCAAAATTTGGAGATAGTGCAGAGCTATCTTGTCAAAGCCCAAAAGCGAAAGAAGAGGCATGCTGATCAAAATTGTTGCTTTGTTGAATACCAAGTGGGAGACAAAGTGATGATCAAAATCCCAAAGCGGTATTTATTTGTAGGGTTCAATGACCCTCGCCAATTGCAAAAATATATTGAACCCTTGTCCATTGAAAGGCGCATTGGGGAAGTTGCATATCGGGTGGATACCCTAGCTTGGTGGAAAATCCATCACGTTTTCCATGTCAGTCTCCTAAAACCTTTTCAGGAAGATATGGAGTATCCTTCACAAAGTCAACTCACAATACCAAGTATTCAAGGCCCCAATTCAACCGGGGAAAGGCGTGCTGAAGCTATTCTTGATGATCGAGTGATGTATGCCTTAAGGAAAGATCATCAAGAGTTCTTGGTGAAATGGCAGGGATGTGATGCAAAGGAGAATAACTGGAAGAGGGGAACAAACCTCAAAGCCTACAAGAGCCTAATTGATGATTATCTTGTAAGTAAGGTGCCGAGGACGTCGCCAACTCAGGTGGGGGAGAGTATCATGGGCGGCTTTCCAGCCATGCCCCATGACCCCTTGGACGCGCCCCGTGGCGTCCTGGCAATCCTCCCAACACCTAGTACCACGGTCGGACCCGTGCTCTCGGCAGCTCCAAGTGACAAGCGCGCATATGCCGTTGTCGCCCCAGTGTGCTTTTACAACTTATTTAGGTCAAGTCATGTAACTTTGATTTATTTTTGTAAAGTATTATTAAGGGGGGCCAAGCAAGCAAACTTTCTAGATAGCAAACAATTCTCTGTACTGGTGTCTCTCCCCCGACACCGTGTTGTTTTTCTGTAATAGCTTTCATTCAATGCAATCAAGATTTCTTTCATTCTCAATTCTATTTTCCGCTCTCTCTCAATTGCTCATGACATTGGTTTTCCCGTATGGCACTGACAATCTAGTCTAGCGTACGGAAGGGACCTCAGTTGGCGGACAGAAATCGCACTGACATCGATTGCTTAGCCTTACGCCGCCCTTCCAAAGGATCTCAAGAAGGCGTCGCGTAACAGTTGGTACCCGAGCCTAGGATCAACATTGGACGAGGGATTACATTGCAATTACCACCATTTTATGACTATGATGAATTATGGGGATCGCATCGTGAACTTTGAGGAGACGGTTGACGCATTACGGTCCATCGTGGAAATGGTGCCTGACCTAAAAACCAGCCTAGTTCAAAGGTTGGACGACCTGGATCGCAGACTGAACCAGGACGAAGTTGACATAGAAAACATGAGTCGCGACTCTGAAAGAGACTGACAAACGGCAGCCACAGAGGCAGCCGAAATATTTGGTAAATTAGAGGCCCTCCAACAGGATCGTGCCGAGAATTTAGCCCACAGGGCATAAGAGGCAGACAGGGTGACTGCCATGCAATAAACTATAGACAACTTGACATGCCAGCTTAACATTGTCAATGCTGCTTTACAAAGACTGCTTCGAGGAGGCGGAAACCAAATTGGGGGTGTTGTGAACCTCGCCCCTGTGGCACGAAAACTAAAAGTTCCTGAGCCAAAGCCATACAGTGGAGCTCGGAATGCCAAAGAAGTGTAAAACTTCAATTTCGACATCGAACAATACTTCGATACCGTGGGGGCCTAGAAGAAGCTAAGAAGGTAGCAACTACTGCCATGTATCTTCAGGATGATGCCAAACTCTGGTGGCGGGTGAAATACGAAGCCATCAAGGCCGGTGAAGATGCCCTCGAGACATGGTCAGAGCTGAAGGCAGCCATACACCTACAGTTCTTCCCTGAAAATGTTGAGTACAATGCAAGAAGAAAGCTACGGGAGCTCCGCCAGACCAAATCAGTGCGGGATTATGTGCGGGAATTCTCTGCGCTCATGCTTAACATACGTGACATGGGGGACAAAGACAAACTCTTCACCTTTTTGGAAGGGTTGAAATCCTCTGTACNAGACAAAGAGTAGACACGTTACCTAAGGCGATTCAAGCAGCAGAGTGCCTTGGGGATTATCAAGTGGAAGCCCGAAAGGACAGGCCTCAACAGCCTGGCCGAGGAGGATACAAAGGGGGCCAACCGAACACTGGTGGCCCTAGCAGAAGTGGAGGAGACCGGAGTGCAACCAAATCTAAGGCTCCCTCCTCAGGTAGTACTAGCATTGCATCTACCAACAACGATCAGGGAAGGAAACCCCCATCAGGATGTCGTCGTTGCGGCGTACCACATTGTCATAATGAATGCCCCCATGCACATATGAAAGTCCATCAAGCTTTTGATGATGAGACGGATGACGACGCAGATGATGCGTACCAGACTAAACCAGTAGGTGCCTTCGATGCAATTATTGGCTCTATTTCTAAGTCCTTAGCGGGAACTAGTGCTGGTATCCATAAAAAGAAGGACCTCTGCCCAATCACCAAGAAAGGGAAAAATAAGGCGAATGAGAGGAATCCTCTTAATCAAGAGAGAACTTTAATGTTCGTCGACATGAAGATAAATGGAAAGCCCATTCGGGCCATGATAGACATGGGTGCTACACACAACCACTTAGCCTCGACTCAGGTGGAGCGCCTTGGCCTATTTGTAGGAAAGGGCAGAGGTCATGTCAAGGCTATCAACTCACCTCCTCAGCCAGTGGGTGGAATAGCTAAAGAAGTACCAATGAAGTGTGTCCCTTATGAAGGAAAATTCAATCTGCGTGTGGTGATCATAAATGACTTCGAGTTGATAGTGGGGTTGGAATTCCTTAGGCAAACTAACACCATGCATGTATCATATGCAGACATGCTAATGATGATAGGAGCAAATGAGGCAAAGCCCTGCATTATCCTGTGCATGCCCATGAAGATGGCCATTGAGAACATCTCGGCCTTGCAGCTGAAGAAGGGGGTCACAAGACATGAACCTACATTCCTGGCTACCCTCTGCATTGAAGATATAGAACGCTCCTCGGGTCCCATTCCTGCACCCGTGAAGGAGTTTCTACTGGAATTTGAAGACATGATGCCATAAGACATGCCAAAACATCTTTCGCCTAGGCGAACTGTGGATTATGAGATTGAGTTAGTGTCGGGTGCGAAGCCACCTGCCCGGGAGCCGTATAGAATGTCATAACCCGAACTCACCGAACTCGAAGACAATTGACGGAAATGCTAGACACAGGGATCATCGTACCTTCCAAGTCCCCATACGGGTCCCCTATGCTATTCCAAAAGAAACAAGATGGCAGTTTACGACTCTGAGTGGATTATAGGGCTCTAAATAATATCACCGTGAAGAACAAGTACCCTATTCTGCTAATGGAAAACTTATTTGATAGACTGGGTGGTGCGACGGTGTTTACCATAATAGACCTGAGGACAGGTTATTGGCAAGTTCAGATTGCAGAGGGGGATGAACACAAGATGACCTGCGTGACAAGATATGGGTCGCATGACTTTCTGGTTATGTCCTTTGGCTTGACTAACGCGCCAGCCACATTTTGCACATTGATGAACCAAGTCTTCCGAGAATACATTGATGAATTCGTCGTGGTCTATTTGGATGACATTGTGGCATATAGCCAGACACTGGAAGAACACCTAGAGCAGTTACGGAAGGTCCTAGACCGATTACGGGAGCACGAATTATATGCGAAGCTATCCAAGTGCTCCTTTGCTCAGAAATAATTTGACTTCCTCGGACATGTTATCGAAGAAGGGCGGATCAAGATGGACCAACAAAAGATTCAGGCCATCGCAGAATGGCTGCCGCCTAAGGATATCCACGCCTTGAGGTCGTTCCTTGGCCTATGCAACTTCTATAAGTGTTTTGTGAAAAGTTACTCCCTCATTGCAGTGCCGCTGACAGAACTTCTCAAGAAGTTCATACCCTGGGATTGGAGCTCCAAGCGAGAAGAGGCCTTCAACGCATTAAAAATGGCTATGTCTAGTAGCCCCGTCTTGGCCCTCCCTGATTTGGCCAAGCCATTCAAAGTACAAACGGATGCCACCGACTATGAACTTGGTGGAGTCTTGCTACAAGAAGGGCATCCCGTAGCGTACGAGAGCTGGAAACTGAAGGATGCAGAGCGGCGCTATACTACCCACGAGAAAGAATTATTGGTTGTCATTCATTGCTTATTCCTTTGGAGGCATTATCTACTGGGAACCCCATTCGTGGTCAAGACAGACAACACAATTGTTAGCCATTTCATGACCCGGCCAAAGCTGGATGATCGACAGGCTAGGTGGCAGGAACTCCTAGCAGAATTTCACTTCAACCTGGAGTACCGAAGTGGNTA
>AWOL01S0094375.1:0-17202 GCA_000715115.1 Nicotiana otophora | reverse complement strand
GACATTTCCTATTTAGTTCTTCATTTCTGTTATTTGTATATAAACTGTTAAATTGTACAGGTTGATTTGTCGGTGCCTTGCCTTATCCTCGTCACTACTTCGTCGATGTTAGGCTCGATACTTACCAGTATATGAGGTCGGTTGTACTGATACTGCACTCTGCACTTTCTATGGAGATTTTGATACCGGCTCGGGTTGATCGAGATTTTGCTGTTGGTTCGCTGTCCGGAAACTCAAGGTAGATCTGTCGGCGTTCACAGACCTTGAAGTTCCCGTCTATCTTTTCTGTTCTACTGTTTCTTTTATTCAGACAGTTGTATTTCTTTCAGACTATTACTTGTAGTAAATTCTAGAATGCTCGTGATTGTGACTCCAGATCCGGGTGGTAGTAATTAGTACAGTTTTATGATATTCTGTACTTATTATATTTCATCTTAGTTAATTATTGTTAATTATTGAATGGGAATAAGGATTTGGTTTAATGATTCTCTAACGTTGGCTTGCCTAGCAAGTGAAATGTTAGGCGCCATCACGGTCTCATCGGTGGGAAATTTTGGGTCGTGACAGTTGGTATAAGAGAACGGTTGCCTAGATCTCATGATTCATGAGCAAGCTTAGTAGAGTCTGGAGGATCGGTACGGAGACATCTGTGCTTATCTTCCAGAGGCTATGAAGTTTAGGAACAAGTTTCAGTTCTATTCTTCTCTATCATGCGATTTTGCTTTCTCAATACTGATTGAACTCTTCTACTCTTATTCTCTCGCAGATGGCGAGAACACGTACCGCTTCCTCAGCTGAGCAGCAACCAGAGGTTAAAAAATTTCCTTTGAAGTAAGGTTTGTACTTATTACTCTATCTCCCTGTTGTTATTTATGCATTGCGTTATGGTAAGGGTGAGTGTTAATGTACGAAGGGTGATGCCGTGCCATATTGTGACTGTTAATGCACGAAGGGTGATGCCGTGCCATATTGTGAGTGTTAATGCACGAAGGGTGATGCCGTGCTATATTGTGAGTGTTAATGCACGAAGTTTGATGTCGTGCCATGATATGAGTGTTAATGCACGAAGGGTGATGTCGTGCCGTTTCTACTAATTTTATGGTGAGATTGATAGTAAAAGCACGAAGGGTGATGCCGTGCATTTTTCCTTACTGTATTCACTATTCCTGTTGATTCATGGTATATTGACTGCTCCGGTGATCATTCTGTTGTAGTTCTTTATCTTGTATTCCCCTCAGTATGCTCCCCTCCCGACATTTCCTTTTTAGTTCTTCATTTCTGTTATTTGTACATACACTGCTCAATTGTGCAGGTTGATTTGTAGGTGCCTTGACTTAGCCTCGTTACTACTTCGTCGAGGTTAGGCTCGATACTTACCAGTACATGGGGTCGGTTGTACTGATACTGCACTCTGCACTTTCTATGCAGATTTTGATACCGGCTCGGGTTTATCGAGATTTTTCTATTGGTCCGCTGTCTGGAGACTTAAGGTAGATCTGTCGGCGTTCACAAACCTTGAAGTTCCCATCTATCGTTTCTGTTCTTTTGTTTCTTTTATTCATACAATTGTATTTCTTTCAGACTATTACATGTAGTAAACACTAGAATGCTCGTGAATTGTGCCTCCAGATCCGGGTGGTAGTAATTAATACAGTTTTATGATATTCCGTACTTATTATATTGCATCTTAGTTAATTATTGTTAATTACTGAATGGGAATAAGGAATTGGTTTAATGATTCTCTAACGTTAGCTTGCCTAGCAAGTGAAATATTAGGTGCCATCACAGTCCTGTCGGTGAAAATTTTGGGTCGTGACAATTAATCATATATATGAACTCATGGGGTTATGGGTAGTCGAAATCTACCATCGACTCGGTTTTTGACCGGGTGACCCCGAGGTTGACTTTTGTTGATTTTTGGGAATTGGGTAAAGATTGCAACTTTATCAATTGAAATTGTTTTTTTGTGAATTATTTGATATTATTGAGTCATTTTTGGATAGATTTGAACCGGACGGAGGTGAATGTTAAAGGAAAAGCATTTTTACAGTATTGATTTAGCTTAATTGAGGTAAGTATCTTGTCTAACTTTGTGTGGGGGAATACCCCTTAGGATTTGACTTTAATTACTTATTTGTGATATGTGAAAAATAATGTGTATACGAGGTGACGAGTGCGTACATGGGTGTATGTGTGACTTATGACTGGATTAGACCTCAGGCAATTAATAAGCCTTAATTTGGGGACGTATTATACATGAATCATGCTTGAGGCACTTTAGGAATACATGATTATGAGCGCTACATTTTGACTTAGCCATAGTCATGCTTTATTTGTTGAAAACTCCTCCGTACTTTTATGTTATTGTCATGTCCTTGTGCACTTTTTTGTTAAGCTGTGAGCTTATATTTTGATTAAACTTAGGTATTATTATTTTATGATATTGTGGCACATGTGGGTATGTTGTGTGGGTTGATTGCTGTTATGTGAAGTACAAGGCTGGCGAGATGTGCATGCAATGACATAAGGGAGACATTTCATTATGATGTGTATGCGGTGAGATAAGGTTGCGATATGTGCATGCGGCGTGATAAGGGAGGCATTTCATTGATTATGTGCATGCCGCGACATAAGTGTGGATCGGGGCGTTCCCTTGATGTTGTTTGTGTTAGAATGAGAATGATATTTTGATCTCAAACTTGTTTCTTTAAAATGTTCGTCTTGTGTTTCTTATGAGTTGTTAGTTGATATTTACATACTATAACATACCCCACTCCTATTTGATATTTTGTTGGCAAATATGGGTTATTCCATACTGATTTGTTGTTACATGCTCTACGAGGTTGTTGATATTTGTCTCTGTTATACACAATGTTGTTAGTTTTCTTTGATATCCTGCATAGGTTATTAGACTAGTTAGTATCATAAATTGAACCTCATTACTACTCTACCGAGGTTAGTCTTGATACTTACTGGGTACCGACTATGGTGTACTCATACTATGCTTCTGCACATTCTTTGTGCAGATCCAGGTACTTCTGATCGAGCGGATCGATAGGGAGGCATGCTTGAACTTGTTGGAGACTTCAAGGTATCCCTGTTGTTCCGTTCGCAAGCCTCAGAGTCACCCACTTTACTTCATTTCTACTGTTTATGTAATTCAAATAGTATTGTACTCATTGAGACTTAATAAGTATTCCATGTATTGCTTATGACTCGGTATTATCGGGTTTTGAGAAGTTGATTTATTGTCTCTATGTTTGTCCATATTATTGTATTTTCGCAGCTTTTTGTAAAATTTAAAGTTGTTATATTCTGATTGATATTGTTATGTGATAGGCTTACGTAGTCATAGAGTATAGGTGTCATAGAGTATGCAACTCTATCTTGAGTCGCCTATCTGATATCTGCTAAGAACCTCTTAGACTTCCGCTGGTACCAATATCCGAAATTGTACAAGAAGTGCTGAAATATAGTATGAGTATAACCGATCCAATATAATCTGTAAGCGTCGAGCCTAACCCCGACGAGGTAATAACGAGGCTAAGACAAAATACCTACACATACGCCCGTGCAAGTAAGTTACGAGGAATAAGGAGACAAAATAACAAGTAAAATAGCAAGTAAGATGATAAGATAAATAGCATGTGAGGGAGATAACAAGCATAAAAGTAAGGAAATATAGAACAAGAAAATAAGGAAAGATACGACTAAAGTAAACCATAATTTATGCTTCTACAAATACCCCGAACAAGCCTTTCAAAATTACCACAAACAACATAACCAAGTTCTCAATCCGCATAGTAACATAAAGAATAAGCAATAATGACAAACAGAATGGTATCACCCTTCGTGCTTTTACTCTCATTCTTTCACGACCCAACTCCCACTGGAGCTGCGACGACGCCTAACACCACTTGCTAGGCAGGCCAACAGTTTTACAATAACAATAAGCGCAATAAAGCAAAACTTAATAATCTCAACAGCGAAAATATCATGACATAACTGGGAAAACAACGATAATACTACTACAACTATCCCAATGATCTGGTGTCAACGAGTACATGAGCACTACTGAATATCATAATACAAGGCTAAATCCTCAATAAAACTATCTGAACAATAGAACAATAATAGCGAAAATAAACGAAAGAGAACTCCAAGTTCTGCGAACGACATAACAGCTACATCGTAGTCTCCTCAACTGGTACCGATGTGAACTCTAGCAATCGTCACGCCCAGAAGTACCTGGATCTGCACATGAAGCCTAGAAGTACCTGGACCCCATGTACTCAATAAGTAATAAACCTAACCTTGGGCTGAAAGCAGTAATAAGCTCGAAAAAAAACGGTTAGTGACCAATATCAATAATCAATAACAGCTCAGGATGTAAAGGAAACGGTAAAGGTAAATAACTCAATGATGTCATGTTCAACTTGTTCACAATTACAGAAATTTAGACATACTTTCCAACTAAAATAGTCAAAGCCCAACATAGATAAGATATTTCTTTTACCAGCTAGCATGAGGAAAGTACATCTCCATGCATACATGTCAAAATACATGTCACGTCAATATCATCACAGTAAAACCATCAAGAATAACCACACTCGGCACGCTCACGGTACCTGGCACAAGGCCCCTCACCACCACACACAACTACACTCAATACTGTAGGGGTGCCTAACATAAATACCCCTCACCATAGCACATATATCTATGTGCCTGCGCTCACTGTAATATCAGACTCCGGAGGGGCAGATCCTGGCCCAAGCGGTAATAAAAATAACCATTACGGTGTGCAACCCGAACCAAATATCAATCCATTGCGGCGTGAAACTCGATCCAAATATCATTCCATTGCGGCATGCAGCCTGTTGACGTCCAATTTTGACCATCCCTTTTATAATTAATTTACTTGCACTTAATGATTTTCAATAAGTATATTGAAAATATCTATCTATATTATATTAAAAGCAGAGTAGTGAAGCATGAGATTAAGCCAAGTGGCGTATTGAGATAATGACACTTGGCACTTTTAAGACAAAATCTAAAAATATTTAAGATAAATCTAATCCATATCTATCACATATACATTACCAACAAATATGTAATTGTACCTTTTTATTCTGATTTAATATGCTTGATTTTTGGCATTCATTATCTTCTTAGTTAAAAGTCGGCCATTACGTTTATTAATTTTGGTTGGAATTATGGTTTGTTCAAATATTTTTTTTTAAACAATGACTATCAGTTGCTAAAAATATTTGACCCAAGATATAGAGAAAATGAACTAAAGATATATACTTACAATAAAACAAGGTAGGTGGCATAGAATTTTTTCGTGTAATTTGAATTTTCAAACAAACATTGTATTAAAAAAAACATGTTCCATATAATATCTTTCCAAAATTTTATTTACTGTGTTATGTGATTTCATCTAATTTAAATTAAAATAAAAAGTTTTTTAGAATTTAAAACTGGTAGTAATTGGTAGAATTTAGAGATAAGATTTTTTGTAATTCGATAGTCCAACGATACTAAGCAATGAATAAAGCAATAATGATAAATAAGGAACCAAAGGTGGGAAAATAGGTATAAAATATAAAATAATAAGAGTTATTTGAATTTGAAATCAGAATTGTTTTTTGAGTTATGACGAAAAAGAATATACATTTGAATAATAGCAGGTAACTCAAATCTTAATAGATAAAGTCAAAAACCAAAAATATTAGGCAATGAAAAAAATCTAAAGCAAAAAAATATAATTTTAAAAGATAGTTTATTATGATAGTATAGATATTTAAAATTCAATATTGTATATTAAAGCTAAAAGAGAAGAATAATTTAATTGCTATGGCATAAAATAAAAGAATACCAAATATTAAAAAAATGATTGATTTATAACAAATAAAGAGAACTTCAGTTTATACTTTGGACCAATTTGATATCACAATTTAGTATTAAATATGAAATTATTTTGACTATAGAGGAATTCTAAATTGGAAAAACTAATAAAAATATCACAAAAATGTACAAAAAGTTGGACAAAATAATATGAGAATATTTATACTTTGACTAAGGATAAAAATGAAACAAAGTATCAGAATAATACTCAAAAATATTATTGATAAATTTAAATTACTTAAGAACTATGAACAATTAAATTTTTGGAGTAAGAAAATCGGTTTTATGTATATAATAACAAAATAACAAGAAGTCTGGGGCAAGCTAATAAAAATTTACATCGCAATGTGACATTTGAAGTGGGAATAATATAATAAGAAGGATAAGAATTATTTGAATTTGAGATGACAAAGCTTTTTACAATTATGATAAGAAATGTCATATATATCTTAAATCTTAACAGACAAAGTCAAAAATAAAAAATATCAAATACTAAAAAATTTCCAATCAAAAGAGTAAATATTAAATAAAACATTAAATATATCTTATAGGAAATATTATTGATAAATTTAAACTATTTAAAAATTGTGATCAATTAAATTTCTGGAGTAAGAAAAATCTATTTTTATGTATATTTTATTAAAAAAAATAAGCAATGACATTAAGTCACGTTACAAGTTAAAAATATTACATTGCAATATAAAAATTGTAAGTAAGAATAATAACATAATAATAAAAAAATAGCAAAAGGATGAAAAGTTTTAAAAAATTGAATATAAAAATATAGAAGGATAAGTTCTATTTGAATTTGAGATGAGAAATTGCTTTTTAAATTATGATGAGAAAAGTCATATATATAATGGACAATACCACATATGTGAAATCTTAACAGGCATAGTTAAAAATCAAAAATATCAAATACTGAAAAATTTCCAAGCAGAAGAAAAGATATTGAGTAAAATATGTAAATTTATCTTATAGGAAATTAAATAAAATATAAAACTCAAAATTTAAATTTTATGTTAAACATAAAAGAGAGTGGAAATTTTTTATTTGCTTATTGCATATAGCACAAAAATAATACTTATTAAAAACATATATCTTAATTGTAAAGAACACATTCAATTTCACAATTTAGTACTGAATATTGATGTTATTTCAATTATAGGTGAAATTTAAAATGAAAATAATTAATTAAAACATCATATAAAAATTGCACAAAGGGGAGGATAGAGATAATTTGAATTAGTTTATAAATAATATTAATAACTGTACACTTTTGAAGATGAATAATGGAATAAAAGTTTCAAGAAAAATATTTAGGAATAAGAAAGGTATATATCTATATTACATTAAAAGGAGCAACTGAGAAAAATATTAAGTTAAGTGAAAAGCTAATGAATCCTTTTATAATTTCATAAAATTCTTTTATTGGATATGTTTTATTGTGTAACAGAAGGTAGTTAGAATTTAATTCAAGCAGTATGATATAATGTGCTCAAATAAATTAGATCATGTAACATATTTTACATTCTTTAAAATTTTCTCGCTCTGCGCATCGCGCGGGTACTAATACTAGTATTATATTAAAAAGAGGATAGTGAAGCACGAGATTAAGTCAAGTGACTTATTGAGAAAATGCCACTTGGCACTTTTAAGACAATATCAAAATAGATTTTAGGACAAAATCTAATATAGATTGACAAGATTAGGATAAAGATAATATAAAATATGGTATATTTAGGAACATTATGCTGATTAGAAGAATACCAAATTTGTAAATTTGTAACGACCCGACCGGTCACGCGTCGTTCGGCGGTTTGAGACCTTGAGTAGTTTCACTTCAGGTATTATGACTTGCGCGCGTGGTCGGAATTGAATTTCGGGAAGTTCAGAGTTGATTTGGAAAGAAAACTCTCATTTCGAAAGCTTTAAGTTAGAAAAATTGACTAAGGTTTAATTTGTGAGTAAACGACCTCAAATTCGGGATTGGAAGGTTCCAACAGGTTCATATGATGATTTTGGACTTGGGCGTATGTCCGGATCGATTGTCGGATGACCGGGAGCGTTTCAACGCCTATTGTGAAAAGTTGGTGTTTTGGAAGAATTTCATAAATTTGGGTTGAAGTTCATTCCAATGTTATTGATGTCTCTTTGGGATTTCGAGTCTGGGAATAGCTCCGTATGGTAATTCTGATATTGGGAGTGCGTCCAAATATGGATTTGGAGGTCCGTAGGTCATTTTGGGGTTATTTGGTGAAAGTTAGAAATTTGAAGGGTTTTTGAGAAGTTTGACCGGGAGTGGACTTTTTGATATCGAGGTCGGATTCTAATTTTTGGAAGTTGGAGTAGGTCCGTAATGTCAATTATGACTTGTGTACAAAATCTGAGGTCAATCGGACGTGATTTGATATGTTTCAGCATCGATTGTAAAAGTTTGAACTTTCAAAGTTCATTAAGTTTGAATTGGAGGGTAATTCGTAGTTTCGATGTTGTTTGGCGTGATTTGAGGCCTTGACTAAGTTCGTAATGTGTTTTGGGACGTGTTGGTATATTTGGTTGATGTTCCGAGTGCCTCGGGTGGATTTCTGATGGTTAACGGATCGAGTTTAGACTTGGAAGGAAATCTGAAGCATCTGTCTTCTGGTGTAATCGCACCTGGAAGGTTAGGACCGCAGATGCGGTCGAGTTCCGCAGAAGCGGGACCGCACCTGCGCACGTGGAGCCGCAGAAGCGAAGGCCCAGAAGCACGTATGGGGCGGCAGATACGGAGTTGAGGGGCCTAAAGGAGGACCGCAGAAGCGGTATTTCGGCCGCACCCGCGGGACCGCAGAAGCGGTCAAGTGACCGCAGGTGCGAGAGGTCGTTGGGCAGTGTGCTCTTTTAAGAACGGGATTTGGCCCATTTTCTTTCATTCCCTCTTGGTTTGGGCGATTCTTAGAGAGGTTCATGTGGAGGTTTTTATCATCAATGGCAAGGTAAGTTATCCTCACCTATTTGGAGTTAAATACATGGTTTGTATATGGATTCAAGCATGAAAATCGGTAGAAATTGTGGAATATTTGGTAAAAAATCTAGAATTGGTATTTTTAGATTTTGACCACGAATTTGGGCATGGAATTGGAAATAAATTATATATTTGAGTTCGTGAGGTTATGGGTAATGGTTATCTTCAAAAATATTCGGAATCTGGGCATGTGGGCCCGAGGGTGATTTTTTATCGACTTTTCGAGCGGAGTTGGGAATTTGTCTAAATTGATTTGTTATGAGTATTAGAGCATATTGTTATTGGTCTGTACATTGTTTGACTAGTTTTGGAGCAGCGAGCACTGGTTTGAGGTGTTAGAGCGGCGTTGGAGCCAGTTACGGAACTTCGGAACGAGGTAAGTCTCCTATCTAACTCTATGAGGGGGAAACTACCCCTAGGTGATATATTTAATATGTGTAACTTGTTGCGGGGACTAAGTACGCATGAGGTGACGAGAGTCCGCACATAGTTAGATTCATATTATTGTCCGGATAGACTTAGGGTTACATCATGTTGCACTTGTACTATAGGAATTATCCTTGCTCGTCTAATTCTTTTATTTCGCATTATGACTTGAGACTAAACATGCGTAGAGTGATGGACTTGCTATTGTAGAGTTTTCACGAGTTTTATGATTTTCCACGTAATAATGGTGTTCCTTTTACGCATTTCTCGCGCGTTATGCGTTGTCATCGAATAATTTTTCTTAAAAATTATAACTCATATGTTCATTCGTGAGTGGAGATCAAGGACCCGTTTAAACTTCTTATTCTAATGGGATCGGGCCGTTCGCCTCGATAGGATTTAAGTACTACACTCTCATGGAAGCGGACCGTTCGCCTCGGTAGTGTAACAGATGCATCTATGGTTCGTGCCGTTCGACCCTCGGTAGTGTACAGTTTATTATTTATGTTGGATCGGGCCGTACGCCTCGGAATTTCTATAAAAATATCCTCATGGAATCGTGCGTAATATTTGTCAAGAAGCCAGAGTATCTATGAGTCTTTCCCTGATTCGAATTATAACAACCTATCTGGTGAGGTCCATTATACATATATATATGTGCTCCGCTTGAGGAGGAATTGCTAATTAAGAGCTTGAGTTTATTGTAAGGAGGATAATTGTACCACATATTTATAGTTGTTATTTCATTTATTTACTTTGCCTCATATTTGTTCACCTCCTTACTGTACCTGATATTATTGGACCACTAGTGAGTGTCGATGTAGACCCCTCGTCACTACTCTTTCGGGGTTAGGCTAGATACTTACTGGTACACGTGAATTTATGTACTTATGCTACACTTGCTACACATTTTTGTGCAGGCAATTTTATCTCCGGTGGTCCATTGGGCACGGAGGCACGGATGATGCGGGGACTTGCCGCGAGCTACATTTCAGGTTTCGATCTGCATCCAGGAGTCTCCTCATGGGTTATTTGTAGTTTTCCAGTCTAATTTATATTTCAGACAGATACTGTATTTTATTTTACTTCCTAGTTGATGCTGATGCACTTGTGACACCGAGTTTTAGAGGTACTTATGAGTTGTTCAGTATTGTAATTGGGAAAATATTATTATTTACTTTGTAAATTTTATTTCTGATTATTTATTTGAAGAAAAATTTTGATTTCAAAATACAAAAATGAATAATCGAGTTAATCAACTATTGTTGGCTTGCCTGGCAGCGGTGTTAGGCGCCATCATGACCATTTATGGATTTTGGGTTGTGACATCATGGTATCAGAGCACTAGGTTCTCTTAGGTCTTACGAGTCATGAGCAAGTCTAGTATAGTCTTGCAGATCGGTACAGAGATGCCTGTACTTATCTTCGAGATGCTACAAGGCTGTTAGGAGCACTTTCCTTCTTGATTCCTCATCGTGCGATTTGATTCCTTTGAGGCTTATGCCTTCATTTACTCCCTATTCAATCTTATGCGACGTGAAGCGCTTGTTACAAATTTGGAATCGAGGAATTTTAATGGTACTGCAGATGTGGTGCGAGATGTTTCTCCTTGCATATTTGATTGGGCTATTGTCGCCGCCTTGCGGAAGGTCGTTCTATTATTTCAGCTCAGTATCAGTATTGCGTATGGTTTGGGATTTGGCACTGATACTTATGATGATTCATGCGTTGCTATCGCATAGTGTTGGTGTAATGGTAGGGTGCTTATCTATGGATCGCGACAGTAAATGACTTGATAGAAGGACTTCTCATTTCACGACTTAGAGGTTCAGCATTTAGTTCCGGCGGAGGAGAGGCAATCGGACTACGAACGTTCAGGTTTGGGTTGATGGAGTAATGAGACTTGGTATTTTGAGCACGGTGGAATTTTTATCTATGATGTGGCGTCGTTTTCCTTGATTGGATGCATTAAGTTTGCCGGTGTTTTGGTCTTCTTCAATTCGCCTTCGGGGCGGGGTATTGTGAAATGGTGCCAGAGAAGCGGTTGTCGGAAATAACGGGGTGTAGCGATTTCAGAATCGAATCGGTGTTTCTAGTGTGATGGCTTGAGAAAGATGATCTTCAGAAAGGTTTAAAGTTGGTAGCGATCGATTGGTTCAAGTTCTACAGAGATAGATTTTAATTTGAGGCAACAACTGGGCAGCGAAGGATGAGGAAAGACATGTGGGAGGTCTCTTGCGGTGGTTAAATTTCTAGGAGGCCAAGTATAAGAAGCAGAAGTCGAGTAGTGGCTTAAAGGAGAGGGTTTAACCAAAGTGAGAGAGTGGCAGAGAAACATATGGGTTCCGTGGTAGGATAGCCACGTGCCTTGAGGAAAGTTTGGAGCCATTTGGAAATTCATGGTGGGCAGAGACTAGGTCCATAGATTTTATTTGGATGCAACATGAGTTCGAGCTTGGAATGCATTGTTGGACTTTTAGCTGACGTCAATGGGGAAGAAGGAATCTCGGTGGGTACCAGGGTTATGTAATTGTAGCTTTAAGCTAAGTGGGAGAGCCCCACCGTCTATGATTGGATTGTGTGGTTGTCTACTTGTGCGGTTTCTGGTCATCGATGTATTGATAGGTTATTATGACTAAGGAAAGAAAATATCAATAGTAATTTAAGCAAAAGTATTTGAGGAATATGTGCTATATTTG
The DNA here is from genome assembly GCA_000715115.1 of Nicotiana otophora. Classification (NCBI taxonomy): domain Eukaryota; kingdom Viridiplantae; phylum Streptophyta; class Magnoliopsida; order Solanales; family Solanaceae; genus Nicotiana; species Nicotiana otophora. Next base: position 5,163 of record AWOL01S0094375.1, on the reverse strand, counting down.
GCCTTATCGGTTCATGTTCAGGTTTTGGGAAAACTCAGAGTCTATGCTTCTTGTGGATGTGATGTGCAAGGAAAGGGATTCAGCCGGTTGCTTCTTTGAGAGGGTGTTCATGTGCTAGCAGGGCCTTGGAGTTTGATTGTATTCGGGAACAAGTCAGAGTGGGTGACTCTCAACAACGGTCCTAGTGGATTTAAAAGTTAAAGTGCGGTGCCTAAGAATTTTGAGTCCGTAGTATGGTTAAGTATCGAGCTTTAGTAGCAGATTATGAAAGTGGCTTGGAGTGTTCTACGTTATCTTCAATCTACAGTGTGGCATTGGAGGAATGGGATAAAATAACTTCGGATTCATAGAGGGATTTTCAGAATGGGTGTATCAGTTGAAGATGCGAATATGCGCATAAGGAGGGTATGAGATGGTTCGTGGGTTTTGGAGACAATGTGGTCTCGTGAAATAAGGTCACGTGGGATGAGTGCGGATTTGGGTTCATGATGTTTTGAATAGAGCTATTAGTATTTCTAAGGCAAGTCCAGAGTAAATTAGAAGAAGTTGGATTGGTTAGCAATGGTTGAATTAGCATGATGGTGGCAATGCTCAATTTTTTCAGCGTGTTAAGTTATACATGTGATTTGTGGTGGTACGTGCGAGGCTTGACAGCCGCCGTAATTGATTTTATTTGGAGGCATTCGAGTATTATAGCCTGTTATGTGTAGATGGATCCCGAAAGTGTTATGGTGGTTTAGACCACTACTTGAGGATTGTATTTTCTGCGGTTATGGGAATTCAGTCGCGTGTTGCAATGGTTCTCCTGAAATGAGTTAAGTAAAAGGTTGCCATGTGATGGAGTGTTTAGTCTATTAGTGGATCGGGAGTCATGATGGAATTCTTGTACTCTCATGTATTGGTATGTTAAGAGCAGTGAGCAGCATGGGAATTGGAAGTTGAGGATCAAGGTTACAGTTTGATGTGACAAAAATGTCACGAGCTCGGATGAGCAGGCAAGAATTCAGATGTTTAGAGTAAGCTGGTACTGTCTTCAGCGTCACCTGAGATCAGTGTCATGTGTAAGAGGCTTTGTGTACTGAATGGCGGATCCTTGATTCGCTTTACGGCATTAGTATGACTGGCGGTATGGAGGTGCATACTTGTTACCTGGTGCGGAAGGCCGTGGGAGCATATCCCACGGGAGCATTGTATAAGTGTGACATGTAGTCACTTGATTGATTAAAGATTGGAACCAAGTATGAAGATTGTGGTACTATCGCTAATGTGAGAATTTGTGCCTGAAGGACGCTCTGTTCAATTGGTTGTGAGTTGTGGAAGTTTGTTCCAGATTTGATGGCTATTCTTGGGGGTGGGTGCTTGAAAGGTTATTAGCTCAGTACAGTATGATCAGAATCAACTTGAGGTCCATGAGTGGGTCTAAATGTGAGTGTGTACTCTATATCAGGCCGGATGTGTTCATTTCAGCTTAGTGTTGCTTGCGGAGGAGTCTTCGGGCTTTGGATGTTATTTCTGTCGTCAACTATTCCATGAAAATATTTATTCTGCCATGTGGGTTGTGAGACGGCTTGATTATTTGTACAATGTGTTGGGGTCCCGCGTAGCGGTGGTATTATGTGAGCAGGATGGCTCTCGAGATGCAGATCATATATCGCACCTTAGTTGTGCTTTAGTTTTATAGCGTGTGACGCTACCCGTCTCCCCAAGATTTGCATTATGCACTTGGCATGCTTATGGTTGATATTTGGGCATTTTGTGAGTATAAGCATTACGGCTCAATATGTGTTTTCTTTAGATTATTATGTGTGGATCGGGTGGCACGCCACCACGAGTATATGGTTGGATTGGGTGGCACGCCTTCACGGATATGTTGTTTAGATCGGGTGGCACACCGCCACGAGTATCATGGTTGGATCAGGTTGCGCGCCGCAATGGTATCATGTGTGGATCGGGTTGCATGCCGCAAAAGTGTAAAGTTGAGTACAGTTCCCCAATATCTATTCTTATGTGTTTTGTTTTTCATTTTCTGAGGAGGGTTCATAACATCCTTTCGGTTGTTTAATTAGGTTACGTTGGTGGAGTAGTTCTTTCCAGAGTTTATTTTTCCTTATGTATCACATATGAGTTTGTAACTTGTTGGCACATGGTGGCATCATATCAGACTTTTGGCAGTGTCTGAGATGGCTTATTGCCTGAACAACTTATATTGGGTGAGACGAGATTATTGGACCTGGGATCAGTGCGATCAGATTTATATGAGGCACATTAAAGAGTAAAATATCGATATTCAGTCCAGAATGAGGTAATGGTTTTGTCGGGAGGAGAGACTCCATGAGTTGTGATTCGGCAGGTAGTTATGAGTTTCTACACATCTCTTCTATCGTGGCAGTATTAAGAGAGCGGAAACGAGACTTATATGCTTCATGAAGTATGTTGTGGGCTTCAGATTCGTGGGATTTCGGCTATTGTTGTCAGGGAATGTCATTATGGTCATGTGAATCATACGGTGCATGGTATGAATTCGGTAACAGTATGCAATCAGGTATTGGTACATCGTGTAGTGATGGATATTGTGTTCGTACGTTGGGAACAGACCTGGTAGAGAATTGCAGATGTTGGAATTTGGCTCTAAGGCTAACTTGACTGAATAAAAGGGAGAATCTTTAAATTAGCTCGAGCTAATGTGCTCAACTGGGTTATGGTAGCACGTGTAGGTGCACGAGGTGTTGACCAATGATTTCGTACTACTCTAAAGCAGTTCTTAGCACGTTCGAGGACGAACGTATGTTTAAGTGGGAGAGAATGAAACGACCCGATCAGTCGTTTTGAGCTTTAGCGCGTCGTTCGGCAGTTTGAGGCCTTGAGTAGTTTCACTTCGGGTATTATGACTTACGCGCGTGGTCCGAATTGAATGTCGGGAAGTTCGGAGTTGATTTGGAAAGAAAACTCTCATTTTGGAAGATTTAAGTTGGAAGCATTGACTAAGGTTTGATTTTTGAGTAAACGACCTCGGAATTGGGATTGGAAGGTTCCAACAGGTTTGTATGATAATTTTGGACTTGGACGTATGTCCGGATCGGGTTTTGGATGAACCAGGAGCGTTTCGGCACATATTGTGAAAAGTTGGCGTTTTGAAAGAATTTCATAAATTTGGGTTGAAGTGCATTTCAATGTTATTGATGTCCCTTTGGGATTCCGAGTCTGGGAATATCTCAGTATGGTGATTCTGATATTGGGAGCGCGTCCAGAAGTAGATTTGGAGGTCCGTAGGTCATTTCAGGGTCATTTGGCGAAAGTTAAAAATTTGAAGGGTTTTTGAGAAGTTTGACCGTATCGGGGTCGGATTCCGATTTTCAAAAGTTGGAGTAGGTCCGTAATGTCAATTATGACTTGTGTGCAAAATCTGAGGTCAATCGGACGTGATTTGATAGGTTTCGGCATCGATTGTAGAAGTGTGAAGTTTCGAAGTTCATTAAGTTTGAATTGGAGGGTGATTCATAGTTTCGATATTGTTTGGCGTGATTTGAGGCCTCAACTAAGTTCGTAATGTGTTTTGGGACGTGTTGGTATATTGGTTGAGGTCCCGAGAGCCTCAGGTGGATTCCGGATGGTTAACGGATCGAGTTTGGACTTGGAAGGAAAGCTGAAGCATCTGTCTTCTAGTGTAACCGCACCTGCGAGCTTTTGGTCACAGGTGCAGAGCCGCAGAAGCGGCCAAGAGGGTCGCATAAGCGGTTCTGGCTGGGGAAGGCTGGAATCGCAGATGCTGTCGAGTTTCGCAGAAACGGGACCGCACCTGCGCAGGTGGAACCGCAGAAGCGAAGGCGCAGAAGTGCGTATGGGGCCGCATATGTAGAGTTGAGGGGCCTGAAGGAGGACCGCAGAAGTGGTATTTCGGCCGCACCTGCGGGACCGCAGAAGCGGTCAAGTGACCGCAGGTGCGAGAGGTCGCTAGGCAGTGTGCTCTTTTAAGAACAAGATTATGCACATTTTCTTTCATTCCCTCTTGGTTTGGGCGATTCTTGGAGAGGTTTAAGTAGAGGTTTTTATAATCAATGGTAAGGTAAGTTATTCCCACCTATTTTGAGTTAAATACATGATTTTTATATGGATTCAAGCATGCAAATTGGTAGAAATTATGAAATTTTTGGTAGAAAACCTAGAATTGGTATTTTTGAATTTTAACCACGAATTTGGGTATGGAATTTGAAATAAATTATATATTTGAGTTTGTGAGGTTATGGGTAATGGTTATTGGTTATCTTCGAAAATTTTTGGAATCCAGGCACATGGGCATGAGGGTGATTTTTTATCGACTTTTCGAGCGGAGTTGGGAATTTGTCTAAATTGATTTGTTATGAGTATTAGAGTATATTCTTATTGGTTTTCACATTGTTTGACTAGTTTTGGAGCGATGGGCACCGGTTTGAGGTGTTAGAGCAGCGTTAGAGCCGGTTACGGAACTTCGGAGCGAGGTATGTCTCCTGTCTAACTCTGTGAGGGGAAAACTACCCCTAGGTGATATATTTAATATGTGTAACTTGTTGCGGGGATAACGTACGCATGAGGTGACGAGAGTCCGTACGTAGTTAGATTCATATTATTGTCCGTGTAGACATAGAGTTACATCATGCTGTACTTGTACTATAGGGATTATCCTTGCTCGTCTAATTCTTTTATTTCGCATTATGACTTGAGACTAGACATGCGTAGAGTAATGGACTTGCTATTGTAGTATTTTCGCGAGTTTTATGATTTGTCACGAAATAATGGTGTTCCTCTTACGGATTTCTCGCGCGTTATGCGTCGTATTCGAATAACTTTCCTTAAAAATTATAACTCACATGTTCATTCATGAGTGGGTGTCAAGGACCCGTTTAAACTTCTTATTCTAATGGGATCGGGCCGTTCACCTCGACAGGATTTATGTACCACACTCTCATAGGAGCGGACCGTTCGCCTCGATAGTGTAATAGATGCATCTATGGTTCGTGCCGTTCGACCCTCGGTAGTGTACAGTTTATTATTTATGTTGGATTGGGCCGTACGCCTCGGCATTTCAATAAAAATATCCTCATGAAATCGTAATATTTGTCAAGAAGCCAGAGTATCTGTGAGTCTTTCCCTGATTCGAATTATAACAACCTATCTGGTGAGGTCCAT
>AWOL01S0094373.1:0-38113 GCA_000715115.1 Nicotiana otophora | reverse complement strand
TAACACCCTATCTTCCTTCCCTTCAACAGAAACACCTAGAAACTTCCCAAAGTTTAATAGTTTGGGAAGAGCTCATCATAAACGATTGGAATAAGGGATCAGGACATTTGAAGTTCATTTTATGCATTTTCAACTGTTTCAGCATAGAAGTAGAACCGTGAAGGAAAGTTTTTTGTTTCAAATATACCGTCTGCTTATTTATCAGTCGTTTTCATGAGCAGCGTGAAGGTAACAATTTTTCTCTCAAATATGATTGGTTAATGAATGCATGAGAAGATCATTTATTGCTTTAATGGTTTCCTCTCTACTTCCCTAACCTAACACCTGGTTATGATATACAAACCTATAAACTTTATTGATGTGTTAGGCTCTCCTTTGAAATCAATTGACCAAAGTGGCTGTTCCACCAAGCTGTTCTTCAGTGCTAGGCGTGGAGCAAAACCATCCTCATCTGGAAGATCATTGTCTATTCAAGCGAGATATAGGTATTTATTCATCACGTGCTCTAGTTTTATGCAAGATATGAACTGAAATTATTGGTGCTTCTCTTTAGGTGTTAACTCGGATTTTTGTCAATTCGTTTATGTGAGTTTTACTTACCGCTGATTGGAGAAAATATTTCATTGTATAATCATTCTTGTTAAATGGCAGCGATAGTGGAAGGCCAAGCAATGGTGGCTTCTTTATTGGTGGCTTTGTTTTGGGAGGATTAATTGTTGGCACACTTGGTTGTGTCTATGCACCTCAGGTAATCATGCTCAGCTAAAATTAGCTAATTCCTTTTGTAGATTGTTGTTGGCCGTGTAACGGTGTCACAACCCAACATGGAAGCCGTGACTGTTGCTATGTAGGCTAAGCCCACCTAGCAAGCCTACCCTTTGCCTTGTCGGAAATTCAATAGAGTGTCCTCTGTACCAGACCATCCAGATTAGCAAGCCTTTCATCAACCCATCATTCCAATCACACACAATATAGTTCCACTCATTTGCTGAAGTAAAGTAATTTCATTGAAGTGAGAGAATCTCCCGTTTATGAGAAGTATACCAAAGAGTAGAGAACACAACTCAAAATATGGTTCTCTACAAATTGAACCCAATCTTCTATACAAACAGGAGCCTTATTGGTGCAACAAGAAAAAAAAATCTAAAGCAAAGCGTTATTCCTTGAGTGTACAACAACAACAACAACAACAACAACCCAGTGTAATCCCACAAGTGGGGTCTGGGGAGTACAGTGAGTACGCAGACCTTGCCCCTACCCCGAGGGAGTAGAGCGTTATTCCTTGAGTGTACAAATTAAAAATCAGTTTCTACTCCATCAAGACGCTCTCCTAGTCCTGTTCTTCCAGAGGATCCACATCAGTGCAAGTGGAGGGACATCCTATGCCTTGCATCTTCTCTTCTGTCTCTCATAGGTCCAATTGTGTAACATGTCCTTCACTGTTTGGCATCTTCCCTAGTTCACTGAACTACTTCAGTACTTATCACCGCAACCATGTTTCCACCTTGTAGTGTAACAGAGGTGGTCCATATCTTCACCCGAGAATTTACTCGTGAAATACCACTGACGTATGTAACCCATGCTTTCTTAGGTTCTCGACTGTCAGGATTGCTCCCCTCACAGTAAACACACCTTTCTTGGTGCTCTAAGTATCCACACTGATACATGCGAGAAGACTGATTCCTGTCTTACCAACGGCTTATGGTAATATGACTTGACAGTGAACATCCAATCTCTCCTCGCCCTCCATCAATCCATCTCCATGAGTCCTGGCGAGTTTTGTTAAAAGCCGTCGCTTAAATTGATGAAGCGATGCGAAGTGAATTGCTTCACGGGTGAAGGCATGTGCTCCAGAGAAGTGTGCGCTTCAAAACAATGGCGCAAAATGATCTACAAGAAAAGTGACAGTTCTTTGAGGGTGTTTTTCGTGTGACAGTAGTAGCTTTTCAGGAAAATGATCCGAGGAAGTCATTTTGTGTCCAAGGAAAATATTGTCCATCAACCAGGTGAAAATGACTTCCCTCACTTATCGAGGGAGGTCATTTTCCTTACAACTATCTTGAATTCTAACTTTAAATTATTTGCTCAAACTAACACGCTGACATTGTAATAAATCTTTATTATACAAAATTTTCATCAAAACATTATTCAGTTTGCTAATATTATTATTAATCATTAATATGTATATTTTCAAAATTATTATCGACTCACCAACCAAACACCGGAAAGCATTTTCTAGAAAAATATTCTCCATGTAAAACATTATTCATGAAAGCATTTTCCATGAAAAGTGAATTCATCGTACCAAACATACTTAAATCTCAACTTTGAGGAGTTGAATTAATATTGACATTACTATATGATGAAGATAATACTAAATAAATAAAAGAGTGTATCATTTCTAACAACTTAAATGGTCACATATTTCAACATGGTATCAGAGCAAGCAGAGATACCTAGAGATACATGGGTTTGAGTCTCAGCATCACCTATCATAAAAAATAATGCCATGTTCTTGGCCCATAATAAAGAATCAGTCCAACACCAACACATGAAAGGGCATGTTGAAGCAGAGGCAAACCTATGCTATACAGAGAGGGGTCACTGGCACCGTAGTTCGGCAATAATTCCATGTTTACATGTATATATGTTTAGAAACAAAGCAGATTTTGGTTGAATCCAAAAGTGCATCCGCGACCTTCAAATATAGATCCACCTCTGTGTTGAGGACATAATTAAGAAACAAAAGTGTGCGCTCTTTGACAAATTCGGTTTTAGATGAGATGGTCACATAATGTTAACATTGTATATTGGATGCTGATAGTAGTTATTTTAATTGCAATTTGATTGTTGTAGTATTAAATTCATGTATGTTTGGGCATTTGAAATTTTTCTATAAATTGTGCTCGTCACTCCAAAGAAGTGTGCACTTCACTTCTCGCTCTTTGCTTCAAATGACATGGACCTTGTCACTTTTTGGCACTTCTCTCTTTTAAATGCACTTGTCCTGGCTAGTTTGTCATATCTTGTGTTTGTAAAGCAGTTCCATTATGGAATTTGATTATCTCAAAGCCCTGCACGTTCCTCCTAAGCCTCAGGTCCCATGGATCTCCTCCTTGCATACCTCGGCTCTCCAACAGTCATCTCTCACTGGCTTGATATCCTGTAAATGTAAAGGAATGTAATCCTCAATTGGTTCCTTCGGCTCCACCCGTGACTCTAGAAGCTAATTCCATTCCCAACCCTGAATATAATGTTGCATCTGAAGCCCAACCAAGATTCCCTAATTAAAGCTTGGGTCTTCATCCCAAGGGTTAGAAAGTGAAAGAAATAGGGTTTCAGATAGTGGAGACCTCTTCCCAAAAGTTCTTATATCACCTCCTTACTCCTATCTGAGTTTCTAAGATTTTTCTTTCCTTTGTATTGAAGAGAATACCTTGGCTCTCTTGGCATTCCCCTTCCTTAGTTCCCCCAAGTTAAGAATGAGAAAGCACCAGCATGGTGTTTGCGACTTTGTTGATTTTTTTTATCTCTCTTCTTATTGTTTATTACATATTGGATAAATGACCAAACTACCCTTTTAATTTTGGGGTATTACAATCGTCACCGCCTTAGTTTTCTATGCTCTAAGCATTACAATTACATCCAGTCTATCACTAGTTGATTGTCTTTTTCAGTTATTCTCTTTTGTAAATGTGCCAATTATCTCTAATTTTGTTTTTACAGATCAGTAAGGCAATATCTGGAACAGATAAGGAGGACATCCTGAAAAAATTGCCCAAGTTTATATATGATGAAGAAAAGGAATTGGAGGTAGGTTGATTTTCCACATATCTTGCATTAGGAAGCAGGAAACGTGTATCATGAATTAAGAAGATGAATAATTTAAATGAAATATTAAATGAACTTGGATGTGGAATAAAGTATTAAATGATCCACTCTTTAAGAAAGACGATTACTCACATGGTCCATTGAAATTACAGGAATATGTTGGGGAGGCCAATATCAATAAATGGGCTTCGTTAGATATCACATGGACAAAAATTGGAATTAGTTGATAACTGAGGGACCGAGAGTGCAATCATTTCTAGTCAAAATTTTGGGAGAATTTGAAATCAAATAATCCAAATGGAAGCAGATTATGTGACCATGGTATTGTACTTGGACAAAAAGTTGATAGCTTAACAAGTCGGTAATAGATAGTATGTAGTTATGAACTAGCAATCAGAAAAAAATGTAAATATGTGCCAATTATATTTGCGATGCGAAGGGGAAATGCCAGAAAAGATATTCTGAGCCCTGAGGGAAGTGCACACAGGCACACATAACTAGGATTCGAAGCTACCAATGTGGGGTGTTCTACAGTTTTAGAACTAAACTTTCTTAGTTCTACTTCATTCTGATACTGGACAAAACCCTCATAACAAGTTTTTAAATAACTAGCATGGCTGCTATCCTTTGTCTCTCAGTGAACCCATTTAGGTGTTCTCTAAACAAGTTAACAAGCAGCATCCAAAAGTTTCTTCACTTTATTTGGTTCGGGGTTTCTCTTTCTTTCTTTTATTTTTAATGACATAAGAAGACAATGACTTGCTCCTCCAAAACTATGTCACCACCACCAACAATAACAACCCCGTATATTCCCACAAGTGGGGTCTGGGGAGGGTAAGATGTGCGCAGCCTTACCCCTACCCTGGACGGGTGGACGGACAGAAAGGCTGTTTCCGATAGAACCCTTAGCTAAAGAAAAGATGAACCAAAACTATGTCACCATTATCTGAATAAAATTCTGCATAGTCCATTGGTTTTCTAAAGGGCTAAAGCTTGCTCCTCTCTGGAATCAATACTATGTTGCAATTTCATGGACTGGAAACTGTGGACTTCTAAATACCTCGCAAGCTGATGACAGTATTTTTCTTTCTTTTCCAAGTTGTGATGTGTATGTTCTCCCTGCAGAAACAACGCAAGATACTTGCAAAGAAGATTGAACAGATTAATTCTTCTATTGATGGCATTTCTGCTCAGTTGAGGTCAGAAGACACTGAAGACACTGAAGATGGAGCTACTGTGAACCCAGACGATGTTGAAGCCCTAGTGTAAGAATCCTGGCTTGGACAAGTGAAGTTATCAACTCTTCAGTTCAGATGATACATCGTGTTCAGAAATATTCTTGGTTGCAGTTTTAGTATAGTTGGTCTTCGATATGAGATGATTTCTACAAATGAGGAATAAAATTACAATCTCTCTTTTTTTTAATGAATGTGGTGCAAGCTTCAAATGCTAATTTACATGCTTATAATCCTTTTTATCACACTGCCCATACCTCTCTTCTGCCTCTATTTACATTTGGTTGACTGTACATTGGTATAATATATTCTGCAGTTATGTTGTGTCTCCCTTCTCTTCAGGTGCGGGCTTTTGTAACTACCTTTGTGATTGGTAGCATAGAAATTCATTGAAGTCAAATTTCTCTATTTTTCTTTTTCCAACTCTCTTACGTTCCGAAATCTTTGAGGGTATTACGATGTTGTTCAATTGTTCTCAAGGCTGCGACATTGCTGCCTTTCTCAAACTACGGTTCATCAGGCATTGTGTTCTTTCTAATTCCGTTGTAAAGCTCATTGCTAGTATATTATTATGCTAAGAGACTTAATGTAGACATGCACAGGTTTGAATCCTGGTATTTAAGTGGAGAAGGGTAGAGGGGTGGACTCATTATCCCCGAATTGGAAGGCTACGGTTAGTCCTAAGGGTTGGTTCGGGACGAATTTCACGGTAATCAAAAAGAAAAGGAGAGAGTTAATGTAAACATGTAGCGTGATGTAGTGGGTAAATGTATCAAAGGCAGTCCATTGAAATTGTTTGTTACCCTATCTAGTTGAGATTCACAAGCTACTGACTGAAGTACAACAAATTGAAATGAGTCGAGGAGCTGGGACCTGCCTTCTTACTCCAACTAGCTGGATGCAGAACGCACGGGTTTCAATCTTACATCGACTTTACGCAGCGCCTTTTTGACATTTTTGTCTTTGCAATTGCAAGTGCAAGATTTCAAATCCATCCAGCTTAGCTCTTTGGGTACTCATAATTGTGTAAGCACTTTTGGACACAAACAGACCCACCCAAATAGTCCACAACTTTGACCAATTGCCATAGTTCACATGACACAGTAATAGTTAATCATGTAAATTTTGTAAGATTTTCCCATACCAGTGGATACATAACATATACTGCACACCCCATCAGGGAAATTAACCTCTCTCTAGTTGGCGAAATGTCTCTCCTTTGTAGTACTATTGTTTTCCCACTCCTCATTCTCCTCCTGCTGAGCCCTGTTAACGGCGTGGGCATAAACTATGGGACAATTGGAAGCAATTTGCCCTCACCAAAGAAAGTGGCTCAGCTACTTCAGTCCACCATCATTGACAAGATTAAGATTTATGATACCAACCCCCAAATCCTTGAAGCCTTTTCCAACACTGGCATTGACCTCATTGTTGCAGTAGAAAACTCCCATGTTGCAAACTTAAGCTCCACCCAATCTGCTGCTGACGAGTGGTTTGCCGCTCGTATCTTGCCCTTCATTCCTGCCACTTCCATTGTCGCCATTGCAGTTGGAAATGAGTACTTAACCACTGATAATGATGATGATAAATTAGACCATAATGCCTTAGTCCAAGCTATGCAAAATCTGCATTCAGTTTTACTAGCACGTGGGCTAGACCGAAAAATCAAAGTGTCTACGCCACATAGCATGGCTATTCTTGCTTCTTCATTTCCACCTTCATCTTCCACATTTGCCACCACTCTCCTTCCTATTATGACTTCCATTGTCGGGTTTTTGGCAGATACCAGTGCTCCATTCATGGTTAATGCGTACCCATATTTTGCATACCGGGACAATCCCGGTATGGTCAATTTAGAGTACGCATTACTAGGAAATGCAACCGGCGTACGTGACCCTAAAGGTTATGTGTACACCAACATGTTAGATGCACAAATTGATGCAATTAGATCAGCAGTGAATGCACTAGGTTTTGGAAACCGAACAATTAAGATTATGGTGTCTGAATCTGGATGGCCGTCTAAAGGAGATAAAGGAGAAACCGCTGCAAGCACTGATAATGCTAGGACTTATAATACACGATTAGTTGAACGTGCTCAGTCAAATAAAGGCACCCCAATGAGCCCAAAAGATAGCATTGATATTTTTGTCTTTGCATTATTCAACGAAAATAAGAAACAAGGAGGAACAAGTGAGAGGAATTTTGGGATTTTCAATGGTGATGGATCAAAGGTTTATGATGTGGATTTGAGTTGTCAATTCTGCAGCAGCAATACAAATGACAAAACAGGTTTTAGTTTTGGCGAAAAAGCATCGTTAAGGGGACCTTCAGTTTGGTGTGTGGCTAAACCACATGCAGATGAGAAGGTAATACAAGCAGTGTTGGATTTTTGTTGTGGACCTGGTGGTGTAGATTGTAGAGAAATTTATGAAAATGGGGATTGTTTTCAACCTGATAAAATTCATGCTCATGCTTCTTACGCGATGAACGCTTATTACCAGATGCATGGAAGGAATTATTGGAATTGTGATTTCAAAGGCACCGGCCTTGTTACCTTCAGTGATCCAAGTAAGTAAATCAAAAACAATCGATCCTCCCTATAACAGTCTCGTTTGTTCTAGATACTTTTTTTTGGTTTCGGAAAAACTTGTATGTTATAGTGAAGTGTTTGTTATACAAGTATGATGTTATAGAGAGGTGTGACTTCGACATTAATTGCATTTTTAATGTATATATATCCAAATTGAGTTACTCATTTCGATCAATATAGGAGTATTACTCAAACCAAGACTTACTTTTTTGTTTACTTGCTTTTGTCATTTAATCAGGTTATGGAAGATGTTTCTATTCACAGCAGTGATAAAGGAATCAGAAAGGGGAAGGAGTGTGAGATCAATGTAATTCAAAGCCTTTTCAATCCTTTGTTACTCTTGGATTAGGAGTAATTATTAATGTTATATGTTTCTTTCATGAATTAGTATCCCTAATCAAAGGCTTTTTGTTACCATGTGAGAAAGATTTTACTCTTTTGACTAGAGACCCCACCATAATTTTCTATTTTACTGCAGCAGTGGGGGTGTTGGGGCCCCTTCAAATTTGAAAAATTAACATATCAAAATCACTTGCATCAATTCAATGCCTTACCGACCAAATCAAAAGGTATGGTACTTTTAAGATGATTTTAATTTGGTAACGTTCCTCTACTATCAAATATTGTTTAAAGTTGACATACGTTATACTAATAGATTTCTGACGTCTTATTATTCAACGTATTTGCCCCTCACTTGAGGGAAAGGACATGTGGCAACCTTCAAAGTATTTTTGATACCCAACTCGTTATCCATATTGAATACCCAATATCCATGACCCTAAACCCGACTCATCCTAAGAAATATTTCATATCCTTCACAAGAAAAGCTCCTTCCTTCGAAATATGGAAGTATTCAAAAATGATAGTCCTTAAATTTAGCACTAAATAATTCCAACGAGCAGTAGTTAACTCATTGATTTAAGCACATTCAATACCACGATTCAATTCTCAAGAAACAATGTTTAAAAAAATTTCAACATAGACAATTCAAGTTCAAAGTATTGGATATACTATTAACCATGCGGTTTAGACATAGTATTGTATTTTTATTCTTTATGGAATAATTATTTATTTAATTTATTCAATTCAATAAAGTACTATTTTAAATAGATCATTTGTTACATGTGTGTCCTTTAGTTATGTAGTAGACAATTTAGTATATGGAGTCTTAGCTCATGCACAGAAGATTAAATTGTCGGTTCTCATAATTAATAAATTATGTTCACAATCGAAGATATTATTGGGTAAAATATCTTGATGATTGTAGCACAAGATTATGGTATAATTTGTCTTGATTATGGAAGTGGTTTTACTCCGACTTCTTGTACTAATATACTTAGTGTATGTTGAACGGACCAAGTAGAGAAAAGATATTTTTGTACTGAATATATATAAAACATTTTCTCTAATTCATTAAATGAGCTTATACTCCTAATCTTGATATAATTATTATGATCAATGTGATTTGTTTATTGTTTTAATTTATCAAAAGGTACAACTCTATTCAGAGTTAGTGTATGCCTAATAGATTGGACAATAACGAATAGCATTTGTGAAATAATAATTAGTTGATAGAATCCATGACTCGATTTTGAGTTTGATGATACCCCTTTATGTAAGCTTATAAGTTTTCTTGTGAAAACCCGGCCGGTGGATTTTGTATCTGTCACATGAAATAGTTTAAGCGAAATTATAAAGAATTTAATTAGTTGATTAAATTAAATTATCAGTGAATTAATTTAATTAACTGGTATTTGTGACCTTAACATGGGGAGTTAAAATAAGTGTTAGTGACTATTCGAAATTCATATTGAGGAGTTCAATTGCAGTTTTTTAGTGGAATAAATTACAATTAATTATAGTAGGATTTAATTCATCCAATTTTTTAGAATTAATACTATAATTAGTAGCCTCTTATTATTTTTGTGGTCCCTGCTATGCCTAGTAAAAACCTGGACTGACTTGGGTAAAAAGTGACTTGGAGAAAAAATCATCCTATAGAGTTAGAGTGGGATTCTACTTGCACAAGTAGAATCCTACACGTTTTTGGGTAAAATATCTTGATGATTGTAGCACAAGATTATGGTATAATTTGTCTTGATTATGGGAGTGGTTTTACTCCGACTTCTTGTACTAATATACTTAGTGTATGTTGAACGGACCAAGTAGAGAAAAGATATTTTTGTACTGAATATATATAAAATATTTTCTCTAATTCATTAAATGAGCTTATACTCCTAATCTTGATATAATTATTATGATCAATGTGATTTGTTTATTGTTTTAATTTATCAAAAGGTACAACTCTATTCAGAGTTAGTGTATGCCTAATAGATTGGACAATAACGAATAGCATTTGTGAAATAATAATTAGTTGATAGAATCTATGACTTGATTTTGAGTTTGATGATACCCCTCTATGTAAGGTTATAAGTTTTCATGTGAAAACCCGATCGGTGAATTTTGTATCCGTCACATGAAATAGTTTAAGCGAAATTATAAAGAATTTAATTAGTTGATTAAATTAAATTATCAGTGAATTAATTTAATTAACTGGTATTTATGACCTTAACATGGGGAGTTAAAATAAGTGTTAGTGAATATTCGAAATTCATATTGAGTTCAATTGTAATTTTTTAGTGGAATAAATTACAATTAATTATAGTAGGATTTAATTCATCCAATTTTTCGAATTAATACTATAATTAGTAACCTCTTATTATTTTTGTGGTCCCTGCTATGCCTAGTAAAAACCTGGACTGACTTGGGTAAAAAGTGACTTGGGGGAAAAGTCATCCTGTAGAGTTAGAGTAGGATTCTACTTGCACAAGCAGAATCCTACACGTTTTTGGGTAAAATATCTTGATGATTGTAGCACAAGATTATGGTATAATTTGTCTTGATTATGGGAGTGGTTTTACTCCGACTTCTTGTGCTAATATACTTAGTGTATATTGAACAGACCAAGTAGAGAAAAGATATTTTTGTACTGAATATATATAAAACATTTTCTCTAATTCATTAAATGAGCTTATACTCCTAATCTTGATATAATTATTATGATCAATGTGATTTGTTTATTGTTTTAATTTATCAAAAGGTACAACTCTATTCAGAGTTAGTGTATGCCTAATAGATTGGACAATAACGAATAGCATTTGTGAAATAATAATTAGTTGATAGAATCCATGACTCGATTTTGAGTTTGATGATACCCCTTTATGTAAGCTTATAAGTTTTCATGTGAAAATCCGGCCGGTAGACTTTGTATCCGTCACATGAAGTAGTTTAAGCGAAATTATAAAGGATTTAATTAGTTGATTAAATTAAATTATTAGTGAATTAATTTAATTAACTGGTATTTGTGACCTTAACATGGAGAATTAAAATAAGTGTTAGTGAATATTCGAAATTCATATTGAGGAGTTCATTTGCAGTTTTTTAGTGGAATAAATTACAATTAATTATAGTAGGATTTAATTCATCCAATTTTTCAAATTAATACTATAATTAATAGCCTCTTATTATTTTTGTGGTCCCTGCTATGCCTAGTAAAAACTTGGACTGACTTGGGCAAAAAGTGACTTGGGGAAAAAGTCATCCTGTAGAGCTAGAGTAGGATTCTACTTGCACAAGCAGAATCCTACACGTTTTTGGAGCCCTTTTTGACTGAAAAATGAGTCTACATAAAGAAGACTTTTTTCACCCAATAACTTAGTTTTTCGAGTTGTATCGTTCTTGCCCACTCAAAGCAATTTCGTCCAAGGTTTTACTAGGATCATATCAGAAGACTGCAGCCCTGAATTATTGCTCCGGGGAGGACCTGTGCAACGTTTTCAAGTGGTTAGTGGTTCTTAATCTCGTAATTATATCATTGTCTAGTTTACATGTATTTGATGCCTGAATTGTATGCTTGCTTCCGTTGCGCATGTTCTAACAATTGGTATAAGATGTCGTCTTACATCTAACTAGATAATGTAATACAGCATGAATAGAATATTATTAAATGTGTTGTTTAATGATACTACATGTTTGGTATGATTATTCTATGTCAAAAACGTGACTGGTTTTCATTAGTATTTTAATTCTGAAATTATGGATTAATATACATATGCATAAACAGTGGTGTTATGTTTAATGACAATATGTTTTATTGCGTTTTTGTTGAATAATAGTGTTATTTTTAATAAAACGTGACTGTTTTTGAATACTATTAATTCTGTTATTATGGATTAATATATATATGCATAAACAATGGTGTTATATTTCATGACAATCTGTTTTAGTTGCAATTTTGTCCATAATCACAGTATTGTTTTAATAAAAACGTGACTGTTTTTGAATACTATTAGTTCTGAAATTATGGATTAATATACGTAATTATGAACAATTGCGTTTTGAACGGGTGAAAACATTTTGTTTTCCCAATTTTTTTCGAAAATAGTTTTTATATAACACAATAATAATAATATTATTATTTTGAGTTCTGAAATCACAAATTAACATACATAAGTATATTATGTGATTTGAACGAGTCAAAATAATCAAACCCCTAAAAAACGCCAAAACAGAATTCTACAAATAGGTCATGAATTTGAAATTCTGAAATTCTGTCGAACTCCTATTGGCCTCAAATTTGGTAGGTTCATCTGAAACGACCCAGTGAGCAATACTTATCAGCTTTACTCATGATGTACGTCATTTTTTGGGCATTCGGGTTCAATTCCCATGGTTTCCAATCATGTTTTACAGTAATATAGTGAATTTATATGTTGACATAGGTCTTCTTCCACATCGGATAAGTTCATTATAGATGATTACTGTAATTTTGCCTCTAGTTACTTGATTATTTGTATTAACTCTCTAACTGAGTTACATGTTGATTCAATGAAACTAGAGTTTATAAAAGTGATATTTACCAATCTTAAATTAATAGTTTACTCTCCATCTGAGTTGGTCCTGTTTTAATTTATGGGGTAAATATCTTACATAACTCATATATTTTGCATGAGTAGTTAAGTTTCCCTAACGAATCTAACTATTCGATGAGCATGGTTATATGTGTAATGTGCTATTTTGAATTTAATTATTCTAATTACATAACTAATGATCTATTTAATGTGAATATCTCTCAGATTAACCATGTCTTCATTCAACCCTCTTACCTCAATTTTGAACCAAAACAAGTTAGAAGGACCGAATTATGTTGACTGAAAAAGAAATCGTGATATTGTCCTAACTTCTAAAGGTTACAAATTTGTAATCACTAAGGAGTGCTCAGAAAAACCTGATGAAGATGCTGCTGATGATCAGGTTAAGGCCTATGACAAATGGGTCAAGGCTGATGAGATGTCGCGATGTTACGTTCTTGCCTCTATGGTAAATGTTTTGCAACATCATCATCTGTCTATGGGGTCTACTTATGACATGCTCGAAAGTCTCAAAGAGATGTTCGGTGACCAAAATCGTGCAGCTAAGCAGACAACCATGAAAGCCTTTTTGAATACCAAGATAGCTGAAGGATCATCTGTCAGGGACCATGTTTTGAAGATGATGGGTCTTCTGAATGAACTGGAGGTCCTTGGAGCTGTGATTGATAAGGAATATCAAGTTGAGATGGTCCTGCAGACTCTGCCTGACAGTTTTCAACAATTTTGCTTGAACTATAACATGAACAAAATGGATTTGTCCTTGGCGAAATTGTTGAATGAGCTGCAAGCGGCAAAATCTATTATCAAACAGCAAGCTCCAGTTGTGGCACTAAATGTTGAGAAAGATTTGGTTTCTAAGTCGAAAGGCGGTAAGAAAAAGAAGAAATCTCAAAAGGTTTTGGCACATGGAGGTGCGGCTGGTGTGAGAAAGCCTAAAGGAAAGTGCTATCATTGCAAGCAACCTGGGCATCACAAAAAGCAATGCCCTGCCTATCTGGTAAAGATGAATAATTAAGGTAATTCAAATTTAAATGTCGTTGAAACTTGTTTAGCGGCTGTCTCTACCATATTTTGGTGTGTAGATTTAGGAGCCACTAATCATATCTGCACTACTTTGTAGGGGTTTCAGGAAACGCGACGACTAAGTGAGAATGAAGTTTGCGTTTTTCAAGCCAATGGCGAGCCAACACCAGCTGTAGCATTATGAGATATTAGAGTTTCGTTTAGTAGTGATAGAGTTTTAGTTTTGAAAGATGTTCTCTATGTACCTTCTATTAGAAGGAATTTGATTTCGGTTTCGAAAATAATGGATGCTGGTTATAATATTTATTTTGCTAATAACTCTGATGTTATAAAGTTTAATAAACATTTCATCTACACTGCTGCTAGAGTACATGACCTTTTTATTCTTGATATATCTCCTCATATGCTACAACAACCAAAAAAATTAAATAACATTAATCTACCACATAAAAGAAAACGTATTTCTGAATTGAGCCAAACTTATTTGTGGCACTTGCGTCTAGGTCATATAAGTCTAAATAGAATTTCGAGATTGGTCTCTGATGAACCTTTGAGTTCATTAAAAGTGGAGGCACTGCCAACATGTGAATCCTTTTTAGAAGATAAAATGACCAAGAGATATTTTCCCTCAAAAGGAAATAGAGCCAGCGATAAGTTAGAATTAATTCACTCTGATTTGTGTGGTCCTATGAATATACAAGCAAGAGGTGGTTTGAGTATTTTGTGACTTTCACAGATGATTACTCAAAATATGGATACATTTATCCGTTGCGCTGTAAGACTGAATGCTTTGAGAAATTCAAAGAATTTAAGACAGAAACGGAGAAAAGACATGATAAATATATCAAAACATTATGATTTGATTGTGGTGGTGAATACCTTTCTGCGGGATTCATTAAATACTTATCAGATTGTGAAATTATATCTCAATTTTCTGTCCCAGGAACACCACAACAAAATGGTATGGCAGAAAGAAGAAATAGAACCCTTATGGAAATGGTTAGATCAATGTTAAGTTATTCCATTTTACCTTCTTCCTTTTGGGGATGTCCTTTAGAAACAGCAAATGACATTCTGAATTTGGTTCCTTCAAAGTCAGTATCTTCAACTCCAGCAGAATTATGGACTGGGCACAAGCCAAGTTTACGACACATTCGGGTTTGGGGTTGTCCATCACATGTGCTGAAAGGGAAAGCGGATAAATTGGAATCTAGGACAGAAGTATGCATTTTTATTGGATATCCAAAAGGAACTAAAGGCAATTTATTTTATTGTCCTAAAGAAATGGAGGTAATTGTTATGACAAATGCCAGATTTTTAGAAGAGGACTATTTAATGAACCATATTCCTAGAAGTAAACTAGTTTTACAGGAATTAAGTAACAGAGTAACTAATGACTCATCTCTGGAACGTATCCCGGAAGCCAATATTAACATACCACTGCACTATCGTAGTGGGAGAAATGTCAATAGGCAGCAGAACGCATAAGAGCAATTGCCTGACATCTCACTACCCCAAAGTAGTGGGAGTAATGTTGAGCAACCTCAAATTGTTGATCAACCTGAAATTGTTTTGTAGCCTGCTCTCTAGGAAGATGTTAATGATATCCCAGCACCACAAAGTGTGAAGGATAATGTTGAGGCTTCAGTTCCGGAAAATGATGTTGTGATTCAACAACAAAATCAGACTGCACCTGTGGTGACTAGTCGTAGTGGGAGAATTATTAAAAAACCTCTCCGATTCGTGCTCTTGGGAGAATCTTATGATAGAATCCCTAAAGAGCCTAATACAAAACCTCTTAATTATGCCGAAGCACTACAAGATACAGATATTGATAAATGGGTTGTTGCTATGAAATCGAGTCCATGTACTCCAATCAAGTCTGGGATCTTATAGAATCACCTACTGGAGTCAAACCCATTGGTTGTAGATAGATCTATAAGAAAAATAGAGGAGTGGATGGAAAAGTGCAAACTTTTAAAGCTAGTCTTGTTGCAAAAGGGTTTACTCAAAAAGAAGGGATAGATTATGAGGAAACCTTTTCGCCAATAGCCATGCTTAAATCCATTAGGATTCTTTTATCCATTGCTGCTCATTACGATTATGAGATTTGGCAAATGGATGTCAAGACGACTTTTCTTAATAGAAGTCTTGATGAGTGCGTCTATATAGCACAACAAGTTGGTTTCATTAAAAGTGGCAATGAGCACATGTTGTGTAAATTAAAGAAATCCATTTATGGATTGAAACAAGCTTCTAGAGCATGGAATACTTGTTTTGACAATATCGATTAAAACCTTCAGTTTTGATCAATGTGAAAATAAGTCTTGTGTCTATAAGAAGTGGGATGGAGATAAGTTACATTTTTGGTTTTGTACGTGGATGATATTTTGCTCATAGGAAATAATGTGAGCATGTTGGATTCAATAAAACAATGGTTGTCCTCGCGTTTTGATATGAAAGACTTGGGACAAGCGGCACATATCATTGGGATCAAGCTTATGTGAGATCGCAAGCGAAGGATATTAGGCTTATCCCAAGTACTTTATATTAATACTATTCTCACCAGGTTTAGCATGCAAGATTCCAAGAAAGGCTTTCTCCTTTTTAGACATGGAATCTCTCTGTCAAAAGATCAGTCCACAAAAACGACTGATGAGATAGAAAATATGATGGCGGCCCCTTATGCTTTTGTTGTAGGGAGTCTCATATATCCTATGCTATGTACTAGACCTGATATCTGCTTTACTGTTAGCATGGTTAGTAGATTTTAGTCTAATCCTGGACGAGAACACTGGACTGCTGCTAAACATATAATCAAGTACTTAAAAAGGACTAGGGATTATATGTTGGTTTATCACTTAGGTGATCTTGCACCCATTAGCTATACTGATTCAGATTTCCAATCAGATAAAGATTCTAGAAAATCTACCTCAGGATATGTTTTTACCTTAGGAGGTGGAGCCATAAATTGGAGGAGTATCAAGCAATCATGTGTTTTTGATTCCACCATGGAAGCCGAATATGTGGTTGCATCTGAGGCAGCTAAAGAGGTTGTTTGGCTCGGGAACTTTCTAAAAGAGCTTAATGTAGTTCCTTCGGTTCAAGCACCAATTGTACTTTATTGTGATAATAGTGGTACAGTTGCAAACTCGAAAGAAACAAGAAGCCATAAAAGGAGTAAGTATAGTGAGTGTAAATATCACTTAATTCGGGACATAACTCAGAGTGGTGATGCAAGAGTGTTGAAGATTGCGTCAGAGGACAATTTGGCAGACTCGTTTACAAAGAGCTTGCCACATAAGGTTTTTGACAAGCATGTAGAAGGAATATGTATTAGAATTGTAGACGCATGGTTATGAGTCTAAGTGGGAGATTGTTGGGATATACTATTAACCATGCGGTTTAGACATAGTATTATGTTTTTATTTTTTACGGAATAATTATTTATTTAATTTATTCAATTCAATAAAGAACTATTTTAAATAGATTATTTGTTACATGTGTGTCTTTTAGTTATATAGTAGACAATTTAGTGTATGGAGTCTTAGCTCATGCACATAAGATTAAATTGTTGGTTCTGAAAATTAATAAACTATGTTCGCAATCGAAGATATTATTGGGCAAAATATCTTGATGATTGTAGCACAAGATTATGGCATAATTTGTCTTGATTATGGGAGTGATTTTACTCCGACTTCTTGTGCTAGTATACTTAGTGTATATTGAAAGGAGAAAATATATTTTTATACTGAATATATATAAAAAACTTTCTCTATTTCATTAAATGAGCTTATACTCTTAATCTTGATATAATTATTATGATCAATGTGATTTGTTTATTATTTTGATTTATCAAAAGGTACAACTCTATTCAGAGTTAGTATATGCCCAATAGATTGGACAATAGCGAATAGTATTTGTGAAATAATAATTAGTTGATAGAATCCATGACTCGGTTTTGAGTTTGATGATACTCATTTATATAAGCTTATAAGATTTTATGTGAAAACCCGGCCGGTGAAATTTGTATCCGTCACATAAAATAGTTTAAGCGGAATTATAAAGGATTTAATTATTTGATTAAATTAAATTATCAGTGATTTAATTTAATTAACTGATATTTGCGACCTTAACATGGGGAATTAAAATAAGTGTTAGTGAATATTCGAAATTCATATTGAGGAGTTCAATTGCAGTTTTTTAGTAGAATAAATTATAATTAATTATAGTAGGAATTAATTTATCCAATTTTTCGAATTAATACTATAATTAGTAGCCTCTTATTATTTTTGTGGTCCCTGCTATGCCTAGTAAAAATCTGGACTGACTTGGGTAAAAAGTGACTTGGGAGAAAAGTCATCATGTAGAGTTAGAGTAGGATTCTACTTGTACAAGCAGAATCCTACACATTTTTGTGAGCCCTTTTTGGTTGAAAAACGAGTCACATAAGGAAGACGTTTTTCACCCAATAACTTACTTTTTCGAGTTGTATTGTTCTTGCCCACTCAAAGCAATTTCCTCCAAGGTTTTACTAGGATCATAGCAGAAGACTGCAACCCTAGATTATTGCTCTGAGGAGGACCTGTGCAGCGTTTTCAAGAGGTTAGTGGTTCTTAATCTCATAATTATATCATTGTCTAGTTCTTAACCCTAGATTGTCATGTGAAAACCTTGCCGGTGAATTTTGTATCCATCACATGAAATAGTTTAAGCGAAATTATAAAGGATTTAATTAGTTGATTAAATTAAATTGTCAGTGATTTAATTTAATTAACTGGTATTTGTGACCTTAGCATGGGGAGTTAAAATAAGTGTTGGTGAATATTCGAAATTCATATTGAGGAGTTCAATTGCAGTTTTTAGTGGAAAAAATTACAATTAATTATAGTAGAAATTAATTCATCCAATTTTTTGAATTAATACTATAATTAGTAGCCTCTTATTATTTTTGTGGTCCTTGCTATGCCTAGTAAAAACATGGACTGACTTGGGTAAAAAGTGACTTGGGGAAAAAGTCATCCTGTAGAGTTAGAGTAGGATTCTACTTGAACAAGCAGAATCCTACACGTTTTTTGAGCCCTTTTTGGCTGAAAACCGAGTCACATAAGGAAGACGTTTTTCACCCAATAGCTTACTTTTTCGAGTTGTATTGTTCTTGCCCACTCAAAGCAATTTCATCCAAGGTTTTACTAGGATCATAGTAGAAGACTGCAACCCTAGATTATTGCTCTGAGGAGGACCTGTGCAGCGTTTTTAAGAGGTTAGTGGTTCTTAATCTCATAATTATATCATTGTCTAGTTCTTAACCCTAGATTATCATGTAAAAACCCGACCGATGAATTTTGTATCCGTCACATGAAATAGTTTGAGCAGAATTATAAAGGATTTAATTAGTTGATTAAATTAAATTGTAGTGATTTAATTTAATTAACCGGTATTTGTGACCTTAACATGGGGAGTAAAAATAAGTGTTAGTGAATATTCGAAATTCATATTGAGGAGTTCAATTGCAGTTTTTTAGTGGAATAAATTACAATTAATTATAGTAGGATTTAATTCATCCAATATTTTAGAATTAATACTATAATTAGTAGCCTCTTATTATTTTTGTGGTCCCTGCTATGCCTAGTAAAAACCTGGACTGACTTGGGTAAAACGTGACTTGGGGAAAAAGTCATCCTGTAGAGTTAGAGTAGGATTCTACTTGTACAAGCAGAATCCTACACGTTTTTTTGAGCCCTTTTGGCTGAAAAACGAGTCACATAAAGAAGACGTTTTTCACCCAATAACTTACTTTTTCGAGTTGTATTGTTCTTGCCCACTCAAAGCAATTGCATCCAAGGTTTTACTAGAATCATAGTAGAAGACTGCAACTCTAGATTATTGCTCTGAGGAGGACCTGTGCAGCGTTTTCAAAAGGTTAGTGGTTCTTAATCTCATAATTATATCATTGTCTAGTTTACATGTATTTGATGCTTGAATTGTATGCTTGCTTCCGCTGCGCATGTCCTAACACAAAGAACTCTAAATTTGCACTGATATTTGCAAACTCAATTCTCAACAACAAACATAAATTAGAATCAAAGTAATGCTTAACTGTCAACTGCAAAGTACTACCAAATCCTTCAATTTCGAATTTTTAATCATAGAAGCACTAACAAGATTTTTCATGCTTAGTTGCTCGAATTTTTCGACTCGGAAAATGAAGATTTTTTTAACCTCAAATCCGATTCACCAAGGAACCCCACAGCTCTTTTACTTGCAAATCTGTCACGATCCAATATTTTCTCCGTTGGGTATCGTGATGGCACCTAGTTTTAGGGACTAGGTAAGCCTAACATTTACTGAATAACAACAATAAGTAAATAATATCTAACAATTTTTTGGATATAAATCTTTATAAAATTTACAATTTCCAAAATCGGTAGTACAAGTCATAAACTCTATAGAGTTTGTTATAATTTTCTAAATACAACTGTTTGAAATAAAGTAAACAGTGTGAATACAAATTAGAAGGTGACTCTGAAGCCTGCGAACGCAGCAGCAGGTTTACCTTGAGTCTCCACAGCAACAATTCGTACAGCTAGATAATGATCAACTGACTTAAAAAATACCTGGATCTGCACAAAAATATACAGAAGTGCAGTATGAGTACACCACAGCGGTACCCAGCAAGTATCAAGACTAACCTCACTGGGGTAGTGACGAGGTACAATTAAGATACCTACTGGACTAAATAACCTGAACAAGTATAAGTATAGGAACAACAAAGTATGATATCTACATAAGGACTACGCGAAATGACAAATAATACGGTAATTTCAATAAGAAAGTACAACAACAACTATCAGCGAAATACCATGATAATGACACAGTAGATGTACGGAAATACGGTCTAAATCCGATGATCACAAATAAATGAAAGGCAAATAACAACTCAACAAACGATCGCTTTCATACCGGGTTTTAGCCAATAACCTCCACGAGGTACCGAACCTCATACTATTCACAACTCACGGGTCCCAATACCTTAACCCTAACACTTGGCATCCTATGTCTTCATTACACTCCATAACCGCACGGACGACTCACGTGCCAAATAGAGTCATTATCACATAGAAGGCAAGTAAACATGGGTGTACATCCATACTCAACATTATCAAGAAAATCTCTTAACTGATAAGAGTGCTCAACTACGTGTATGCTTGTGCAAGTGTCCTAACATGATTCATGCCAGCTAGTAAGTATAGGAAAAGAAATGGACAGCACGTAGAATGTTTTCTCTCAACTTTCCACAAGATAAAGCTCACATAGGTAAGTGTACCACTACACAAACATCAACAACAAGAATGCCCCCAGGCCATCACAAGTCATCACAAATCAATTCCCTGACATAGCCCACCTTGTCTCGCCACGTGTGCAATAATATAGTAAGTACCCGTCTTGTCTCGCCACACGTGCATAACAATGTTCACACCTTGTCTCGCCACATGCGCAACCCACATATATATATCCCGTATTGTCACGCCGCATGTGCAAATATAAATAGTAACAATAGCATGTCATAAACCTCGTGCAACCCAATAACAACTACCGCATGGCAGAAACCTCATTCATCACAATAACAATAACCGCACGACAGAAACCTCATGGATCACCAT
The DNA here is from genome assembly GCA_000715115.1 of Nicotiana otophora. Taxonomy (NCBI): domain Eukaryota; kingdom Viridiplantae; phylum Streptophyta; class Magnoliopsida; order Solanales; family Solanaceae; genus Nicotiana; species Nicotiana otophora. The sequence continues at coordinate 16,839 of AWOL01S0094373.1, read as the reverse complement.
AACAAGTACAACAACAACAATGACAATAATACGAGGGTACGACAAATAAGTCAACTCAGAAATTCCAGAACTCAAAGAAACGGAGGAACTAATTCACAAGGAGTAGCCACAATAGAGAATGCTAGTCATAATAAGAACAGCTCAACAAGAAAGGAAATACTATGTAACAACGGTCCACAATATACAGTTCGACAACGAGGGAGCTAACACAAGTCGAATAATTCTAAATAAGGACAAGTCAACTAAATTATAGGATATCTAACTTCTTTTAAGGTTGGAAAATTAGGAAAGAGATACAACAAATTCAATAAGGATAAGCAACAGAAAGATAATCATAGCCTCAATTAAGGGTGAATAATTACAGAAGAGATAACAATTTCAGTTAAGGCACGGATGAATCAAATAAGCAACAAGAGTAGATCATGAAGCAATTAATTCTAACTAAAGCAGGTAGAGGTGAAACTAGTAATTAAGAGACGTATTCATAACATAATAACTGCATAATCAGTGAATACAAGGACCTAAGAACCCTAAAAGGCCAATTTTTTCACAAATAAGTCCGAGCACATGCTCGTCACCTCACGTTCACGGACTACAATTAGCATAGAAGATCCAAATCCTAAGGGGTAGTACCCCCACACAAGGTTAGGCAAGATACTTACCTCAAATAAGACAAACCGATACTCAAAAATAAACTTCTCGGGTGAAATAACCTCCAGACGACTCATATCTAGACAAAATAACTTCAAAGCAAAAATAAAACTCGTAAGAAACTATTCCGGATTATAAAGCCTCAATATTTATCAAAAACTAAAAATCAACCCAAAAGTTGACCCCCAAGCCCGCACCTCGGAACCCAAAAATCTCACAAAATCCGAACACCCATTCCGATACGAGTTCAACCATACTAAAATTATCAAATTCCGATACCAATTCTCCCCTCAAATCATGATTTTTCATTTTGAAAATTTTCTTCAAAAACATCCATTTTCCTCAACTCAAAACACAAATTAAATGATAAAAATAAAGATAAAATCATGGAATATAATAAATTCTAGGTGAAGAATATTTACCCAATCGATTTGCTTGAAAAACTCACAAAGCATCGCTCAAAACCGAGCTCTACAAGTCAAGATATGATACAAATGGCCTAACCCTCGATTTGGAAGATATATTCTACTGCCCAGGTGTTAAAGCATCACGAACGCGGAAGACTACTCGCGTTCGCGAAGAAGGAAAAATGAAGGCTGTCCAGATATACTTTGCGAACGCGAAAGATGGCTCACGAACGCGGAGAGGAAAATTTGATGGTCCAATGACTGGGCTACGCGAACGCGTGAAGGGGTGCGCAAATGCGAAGGATGAGGTGGCATACCTTCGCGAACGCGGGAAGATAGACGCGAACGCGAAGAGGAAAAAGGCAGACCTTTGCAAACGTGAGAGTATGAATGCGAACGCGAAGAGGAAATATGAGGCGGGTCAGCAGAACACTACGCGAACGCGAAAGGCACTTCACGATCGCGAAGAAGAACATCAGATGACAGAAAACAACAGTTCAAAATAGGAGGAAATGACCTGTGGCCCATCCGAAACACACCCGAAGCCCCTCGGGACCCCGTCTAAACACACAAACAAGTGCTATAACCTAACACGAACTCTCTCGGAGTCTCAAATCACACCAAACAATACTGAAACTATGAATCACACCATGAATCGAACATATGAACTTCCAAATCTTTTAACTTCAAAAACGCATGCCGAAACCTATCAAACCAACCCGGAATGACGTCAAATTTTGTAGGCAAGTCCCAAATGACATAACGGATTTGTTCCAACTCTCGGAATCACATTCCGACCCCGATATCACCAAAGTTAACTATTGGTCAAACCTATCCACTTTCCAAACTTCAACTTTTCCAACTTTCATCGAAATGCTTCAAATCACCCTACATACTTCCAAATCCAAATTCAGACGCACGCCTGAGTCTAAAATCACCATACGAAGCTGTTAAAATCATCCAAAACCCATTCCGGAGCCGTTTACACAAAAGTCAACTTCCGATCAACTCTTACCGCTTAAGCTCCCAAAACTTGAATCCTTCTTCCGATTTGATTCCAAATCATCCGGTAATTGAACTCGACCACGCACACAAGTCAATACACATAATACGAAGCTGCTCAAGACTTTATGCCACTGAACAAGACTTAATTCTCAAAATGACCGGCCGGGTCGTTACAAAATCTTCTTTAACCAGGCTAAAATCAGTGGTTAATCTAAGATTTTAGCTCAACAAAATAGACCCAGATAATTACTTCTGTAGAATAATTCAACACTTTAACAATTTTGGTTCCAACTTGGATAACGTAAGAACCAGCAGTTGGAGTTCAACTATGTTTACCATTTCTTTAAATCAGTTGCTAGCATAATTCTGACTCAAGAGCAGCTCCAAACAACCAAGCCATTTTGTGAATTTTCAAGCATCCAATAGCACAAATTTTTCTTCTCGAAATTTCCTTTTTTTTTAATTTGTGATTTCTGATTTGGAAATCAAGGCAATAAACAAGGAATTGCTAGAATAATTTTTTACACTACACCCTGAAACAAAAGGATTCAATTTGTAAGAAATTTGGAAGCATGAAGGAATGAGCTGCCCTTGGAAAGGAGATAAACTAAGAGAAGGGGGCGAGGATTTAGTTGATTAAGTCTTTGGATGGGTCAAGTATAGGGTTATGGATATCGGATATCCATTATGTACAATTGATTGGGGCTGTCATATGTCCCTTCCGTCAAATGAGGGGCAAATATGTTTAATAGTAAAATAATAGGGACAATTTTGATCGATTAGTATAACGGATGACAACTTTAAACAATATTTGATAGTAGAGGGATATATCTGACCTTTTTTCGATTTGGTAATGCTATCTCTTAAACCAAAAAAGTAGTTTTTGTGGTTAAAGCAAATAATATAAAAAATAATGGTAACTAAATATTAAGAGAATAAAGGAAAGAAAATCTTATAGATAATCGTAGCCTCCTTCCAAGAGTAGAGAGTAAGAATCAAGCAGAGAAATAAGACTACTAGTATATTTGAAATGATCGAAAAGGAAATGTGAGTTAATATATGCTCTAAGGTTGAAAATATCATAAAAAATCTTTAAAAAGATGAGTCCCTTAATTACATAATTCTAAAAAGGAAATTGGGAATTGAATTCATCTACCATTTCACCACCAAGGCATCTTGAAAGTGAATCGCATTCCATGAATATAATATCTATCTAGTGTGATGTATGGAATATATGACAAAGGTGGATATATTGATCGGTTAATTCATATAGGCCCGAGAAGTCATAGGCACGTAGGTTCAGGGCTAGACCGACTGCCTTCAACCCCGAAAAGGTCGGATTCGTGCAAAAACTCCAGTCGAGTCCAATGGAATTTCAAAATGAAGATATTTTTATTTTGTTCAAAACGTGTTGCAGAACGAACTAGAAAGCAATTGATATTGATACAGTTTGCTTCCTTAACTTAATTAGTAGGATCCCTGGTATCTTGAAACCTCTTTTCTTGCGGGGGCAAGAGTGGAAAGAGCGCTTCGCGAAAAGGTGCGTACCGCACTCACGAAGGACTGCCAGTGATATACTGGAGGAAGGTGGGGATGACATCATGAGAATTCCTTAATGATCGTACAAAGTTTGGTAAAGGGGATTTATATAAAGATACAATNACATTACTCCAGTCGAGTCCAATGGAATTTCAAAATGAAGATATTTTTATTTTGTTCAAAACGTGTTGCAGAACGAACTAGAAAGCAATTGATATTGATACAGTTTGCTTCCTTAACTTAATTAGTAGGATCCCTGGTATCTTGAAACCTCTTTTCTTGCGGGGGCAAGAGTGGAAAGAGCGCTTCGCGAAAAGGTGCGTACCGCACTCACGAAGGACTGCCAGTGATATACTGGAGGAAGGTGGGGATGACATCATGAGAATTCCTTAATGATCGTACAAAGTTTGGTAAAGGGGATTTATATAAAGATACAATATGTAACTGCTTTGCTACACTTAATTCCCTCTCGTTACCAATATTAATTACATTGATTGCTCGTTATTTGAATAATTTATAACGATTATGGTAATACTAATTAATCACGCTAAATCAGGGATCATGTCGATTCCCTTTCCATATCTGTGGCTACTAATGAATCTTCCTTCTTTATAGTTTTTAATTGAGTATCACGTGCTTATCTCCTCTTTTCCAACCGTCAGATACGGTTTCTTTGTAAACAACCTCGTGGGTGGTTGTTTTCCCCATGACTTTCGTCTGACCTCCAGTCTTCTTTATTGTTCTAACTTTTATGCCACCTAATAATGCATCATTAATCCACGTGTTAAGTATATTTTTTTCACCAATAAAGTATCTTTCCCTGCTTCAGGCATATTGAATTTAAGAAGCTCCATTGGCAAGTATAGAAGAATAAGCTCCCCAATAGTTCTTTCTTACCCATAAGTGAGTTTAGTATAATTTATAACCAACACAGTAATTTAGAAATACAAACCTGAATGTTCCTGAATCAAATCAAAGATCAACAACTGAATTCACTGGGAATTTCTATTCCTAGATAGCGTTAAAATTGCAGTTGACAAGTCAACAACCAACAGAGAGTCTCGTGTAATGTAACGACCCGATCTATAGTTTTGAGCTCTAGCACGTCGTTCGATGGTTAGAGGTCTCAAATAGCTTCACTTCATATTTTATAACTTGTATGTGTGGTCAGAATTGAATTTCGGGAAGGTCAGAGTGGTTTCGGAAGGAAAATTCTCAATTCAGAAGCTTTAAGCTGGAAAAGTTGACCAAGATTTAAATTTTGAGTAAATAATTTTGGAATCGGATTTGAAGGTTACAAAAGGTTCGTATGATGATTTCGGACTTGGGCATATGTTCGGGTCGAATATCGGGTGGCCCGGGAGCATTTCAGTGCTTATTAGGGAAGGTTGACATTTTTTAAAAGTACAAGGATTTCTTAAGTTTGATTTGAAGTGAATTTTGATGTTGTCGATATCTGTTTGGGGTTCCGAGCCTTGGAATAGGTTCATATCGTGATTTATGACTTGTACACAAAGTTTGGCATCATTCTGGAATGTTTTGATATGGTTTGGACGCGTTCGTCGAAGTTTGAAAGTTTAAAGAAGGATTTTGATCACTGATTCATAGTTTGAATGTTGTTCGGTATGATTTGAGGCCTTGAGCAAGTTGGCATCATGTTTTGAGAATGGTTGGTAAGACTAGACGGGGTCCCGGGGGCCTCGAGTGTGTTTCGGGATGGTTTCAGACCATTTTTCTTGATTTTGTGATTGCTGGTTTCTGGTGTCTTGGGTATACATTGCGATCGCGGAATAGAGGATGCGATCGCGAAGAGTAAATTGGACTGGAGGAACGGTTGTTCTATGCAATCGTGGAAATGTACTCGCGATCACATATGAGGGAGTTCTGAGCTGGGAAATTATGCCTTCACGAAGTTAGGGTTGCAATCGCATTGCTCTGAATTTGTTGTATATCGCGAACGCGTGGGAATGTTCGCTTTAGCAAAGAAGAGGCTTTGGGGCAGTGGCAGTTGACCTTCGCGATAGCATTTTTCGCGATCGCGAAGAAGGAAGTTGCTGGGCAGACTTGTTTTATTGCGGGTTTGGTTCATTTCTTCTACTTCCCACATGGCTTGGGCGATTTTTGGAGCTCTTCAAGGGGAGATTTTCATCATCTATTATAAGGTAAGTAATTCCAACATAACTTTAGTAAAATACATGGATTATATGTGGATTTAAACATGGAAATTAGTAAAAATTGTGGGATTTTGAAAGAAACCTAAAAATTGGTATTTTTAGATTTTGACAACGAAATTGGATATGGAATTGGGAATAAATTATATATTTGAGTTTGTAATGTTATGGGTAAAGTTTATCTTCGAAATTTTTGGAATCCGGGCATGTGGGCCCGAGGGTTGATTTTGTTGACTTTTCGAGCGGAGTTTAGAATTATAATAAATTGATAAATTATTCGCATTGGAGTATATTTTGATTGATTTGCGCCTTATTTGACTAGTTTCGGATCAACGGGCATTAGTTTGAGAGTTAGAGGGGCATTGGAGCCGGTCATGGAACTTCGGAGCGAGGTAAGTCTCCTATCTAACCTTATGAGGGAGAAACTACCCCCTAGGTGATATAATTGTTATGTGCTACTAGTTGTGAGTGCTACGTACGTACGGGGTGACGAGAGTCCATACGTAGCTAAAGCATGTTTACGTCCGGGTAGACTTAGGACTTTATCATATAATATTTGAATTATTTGAACTCATTCTGCTGGCTTAATTAATTGAACTTATAATTAAAATTGATTTAGAAATAAATAAATATATTAGGCCGAGCCTTATCACCTTGAGTTGTTGACAAGTTATTTGAGAAACGATAAATGTTATATTCACTTTGTGCTCATGTAGTATATTGTAAGCACGTGTCTCGTAATTCGATTATTTCCTTCCTTTCTTGTGGAGCGGGCCGAACGCCTCGGCAGTATAAAAAATGCATCTATGGTTCGTGTTGCTCGACCCTCGGCAGTGTACCCATTATTTTGGATCGGGCCGAACGACCTCAGCATAATCGTGGGTTATATCGCTGGCAGTCCGAATATTCACAAGATTATCTTTCCACTAATGCCCGGCATTTTATATGGTATTCTTTATCCGTTTAATACTGGCACTTGCTACATCTGAGTTGTTGAGGTAGATTATACAAGACGGAGAAATTCATACTTTAAACGATGTTTTTTGGAGATTATGTAACTTACAGATTTACCCCATTATTGTTGTGTGCTCCATATCTGCTTATGATTTACTATATTGCTTTATTGGACCTCTAGTAAGTATTGATGTCGACCCTTCGTTACTACTTCTCTGGGGTTAGGCTAGATACTTACTGGGTACGCGTTAATTTACGTACTCATGCCACACTTTTGCACTAAATGTGCAGGATCTAACATGCTCAATTGGTAGTTACCTTGGCGCATAGGCGTAGGTGCTGAGGAGACTTTATGGTGAGTTGCATTCCAGGCTATGTATCGTAGCCCACAGAGTCTCCATCGTACTATTTACTCTATCCTGTCTTATTTATATTCCAGACATATATTGTATTATTATTGTACTCCTTAGTAAATACTCACGCACTCGTGACACCGGATTTTGGGATGTCCTAGATGTTGTTGGTGATTTTGCATAGCATTTATACACTATTATTATCTATTCTATTTAAAGTGTAAGTTTTCATAATTTTAATGCGTTGATCTATCTATCTAATTAAATTTACGATTTCAAAAATAATAAAATGCCTAATCAAGTTGGTAGTTCACTGTAGGCTTGCCTAACAACGATTTTGGGTGCTATCACGGCTTATAGTGAGTTTTTGATCGTGACATGTAAACGCCTAATCATAGAAAAAAGTACAATTACTGACAAAAAGATATTTGCTGGATTTTTCATTTCTAATAGCTAATCAAAAATAGGATGAACTTGATAAATATGCAGAACCCCCAGCCTCCAGAGTTTTTCTTTTTAACGCTGAGAAGACAATTTTCAAGTAGAAGTTATGTGTTACACAAACCACAAATTATGTAGTGAAACGTAAGAGTTTTCAGCCAACTAACTAGAAGTCATTTGATAAGGAAAGCCTAAGCACGAAATCAAATTCACCTCAAATACATTGCAGCAGATACTGATAAGCAGAAATTGCACGCTTAAATAGAACAGTATGCTCTCTGGTTCCTTTGATAGGATAATATAGTTGTTGCACTGTGAGAATGGAGGTCAAATTTGCAGTGTAACCTATGATCCACATAAATTATGTTCCACACCATCCGACCAAGGGCACTCATAGTGTTCTCCTGCCTAAGAGGAAAGAATAACAAAGTTAAAACAATAAATACGGCCAAGGATACAATGCCGAACCTGCAGAAAAACAAACAATTCTCAGACAACTGTCTTCCACAAAAAAGTGAGGTTGTTCTTGAGAAGGAAGAGCACTCCAATTAAGGCAAATATGATCAGGGGAGAGCCTAACTTGATTCATCTTGAACGTGCCTACAAGATACTGTAGATAAACCTATGTTATGTGTCTAATGTTGGTATTTTTCAAGATAGATCTAGGGAATTTTGAACAACTGATTCTCTTGCTGAAGCAGCTTCACCAATACCGTCTTGGCTCGATTCTCCTCTGACCAGGCGAGGATTGAGATTTCATACCTTGAGGGGCAAATTGCTGAAATTATAAAGTTCCACAACAATGATAGAGACCCATATTCTTTAATCAAGTAGAATTTCAGTGTACAATTCCTTCTCTCGGTCTAATTGTTTAATTTCGTAATCGACTAATGCATATCCATAATATATGAGACTTGACTAAATTCATAAACTATAAAACTAAGCCGGCCGACCGATTTATGTCAGGTTGTCGGTCAATTAAATTTCACAATCAACTGAAAAAACTGACCCGAAGTAATGGGAATTGAACTGGAATCTGTATTGTGGCAGGATACTATTCTATCACTAGATCAATGGTATTTTTTGGTTTAAGACTTTCTTTTATTTTTTTTATACTCTTTAATTGCATTTTGTGCGAAAATAGCTAACTAATTTCGGTCAATTTTCTTAATATTAATTTTATTTTATTTTAAATAAAAAATCGACCAAAGTTTGTCGGTTTCTTTTGAAAAATAAATTCTCGGGGCGCAAAAATAATTTTTTGTATTTTGGCGCCGAAAAATATCGACCGAATTGTGTTGGTTTCGCAAAAAGAATTGAAAAAGAAAATATTTAAAAACTGACCGACTTCGATCGATTTTTGACCAATTGATATCGATCGGTCGTCCGCGGTCGATTTTGGATGAATTTGTAGTAGTGGGACACTATAACCAGTATGAAACCTTCAACATGTCGAGGATTCTTCATCTAGTCAATATTTGATGTAGTATATAACAACAACTATACCTAATCTCAAACAACTTTGGGTAGGTTAGCTGAGTCCTCATATTTCTATCTAAGCTCAACTCATGCCATCACATACCAAACAAAAGTGAAAAATAAGTTTAAATACACATAAATAATAGTGATTATAAAAATAAATTATAAGTTCTCTAATAGTAGATATCATTCATATAAATCCCTTTTTTCTATTGTGTCTTATCTTTAGCCAGAAAATGTGATAAAGGTTTATGCATGGATTGCAAAGTCATCCAGAGTGAGAATCTTATGACTCAACATAGACTATTTGTTATGAACTTAGAGATTAGGCAGGCAAGAGAGAAGAGGGTTGTGTCTGGTCTACCTAGGATCAGGTGGGGTGCCTTGACTAAGAATAAAGCTCATGAGTTTAGGGAGAAGTTACTGGCTGTGGGGACTGAAGGAGTAGTGGGGATGCGAGTTGTATGCGGACTATGACGTCAAATTGTATTAGACATGCAGCAAGAGAGGTATTAGGAGTCTCGAAGGGTTTCTTAGGTGTCCACAAAGAGGACTGGTAAACAAAGAGGTTCAAAGGAAAGTGGAAGATAAGAAAGCGACATATTTGAAGCTAATAGAGAGCGTAAACGAGGTGGAGAGAAGGGCTAACATGTAATGGTATAAGAAGGCTAAGAAGGAGGCGAAGTTAGAGGTTAATGCGGCTAAGACCACGACATTTGGTCATTTACATGAAGAGCTTGAGGACAAAGGTGGGGACAAAAAGTTGTACAGGCTGGATAAGGTAAAAGAAAGGAAGGACCATGATCTATACCAAGTGAGGTACATACAAGACGAGGAGGGTAGAGGTTTGTTAGAGGAGGCACAAATTAGGCGAAGATGGCAATCAAACTTCTATAAATTCTTGAATAAAGAGAGGGATGCAAGCATTGTGTTGGGCGATTTGAAGTACTCTAAATGGCATCGTGATTTTGGGTACTACAGGCGCATAAGAGTGAGAGATATCGAATGGGCTATGCGCAGGATAAGTAAGGATAGAGCGACCGATCCAGATGAAATTCCTGTAGAAGTTTGGAAGAGCGCGGGTAAGGCGGGCTTGGAATGGCTCTCTAGGTTGTTTAATGTCATTTTTAGGACGAAGAAGATGCCTGGAGAGTGGATGTGGAGTATGATGATTCTGATGTACAAGAAGAAGGGTGATATCCAAAACTGCAATAGCTATAGGGGTATCAAGTTGCTAAACCATACGATGAAAGATTGGGAGAGGGTGATAGAAGGAAGGATGTAGAGGAGTGTATTTATTTTCGAGAACCAGTTTAGTTTTATGTCAGAACGGTCGACTACGGAAGACATTTACCCTGTGAGGAGAGTGGTGTAGTAGTATAGGGCGATGAAAAATGACATGCATATGGTGTTCATTGACCTAGATAAGCTTATGAGAAATCCCAAGAGAGGTTCTATGGTTATGTTTGGAGGCTAAAGAAATGTGTGTAGCTTACATTAGAGTGATAAAGGACATGTATGATGGAGCTAATACATGGGTAAGGGCAGCAGGAGGAGACTTAGAATAGAGGGACCGGGCCAGATGAAATCCCTGTAGAATTCTGGAAGAGCGCGGGTAAGGCAGGCTTGTAATGGCTTTCTAGGTTGTTTAACGTCATTTTTAGGACGAAAAAGATGCATGGACAGTGGATATGGAGTATGATGATTTCAATATACAAGAACAAGGGTGATATCCAAAACTGTAACAACTATAGGGGTATCAAGTTGCTAAACCATACGATGAAAGTTTGGGAGAGGGTGATAGAAGGAAGGATGTGGAGGAGTGTATTTATTTTCGAAAACCAATGTTTTATGCCGGAACGGTCGACTACGGAAGACATTTACCCTGTGAGGAGAGTGGTGGAGTAGTATAAGGTGATGAAAAATAGCTTGCATAGTGTTCATTGACCTAGAGAAGCTTATGATAAATCCCGAAAGAGGTTCTATGGTGATGTTTGGAGGCTAAAGAAATGTGTGTAGCTTACATTAGAGTGATCAAGGACATGTATGATGGAGAGAAGACACTGGTAAGGACATCAGTAGGAAACTTAGAATACTTTCCGGTTAAGATGGGGTTGCATCATGGATCAACACTTAGCCCGTTTTTATTTTCCTTGGCATTAGACGCATTGACACGACTCATTCAAGGGGAGGTACCATGGTGTATGTTATTTGCATATGACATAGTTTTGATTGAAGGGACGCTAGGTGGTGTTAATGAGAGTCTGGAGGTTTGAAGACATACCTTTGAGTCTAAATGTTTCAAGTTGAGCAAGACCAAGACAAAATACTTGGAGTACAAGTTCAGCAATGTTACCCAGGAAGCAGACGTGGATGTGAGGCTTGATATGCAAGTCATTCCCAGAATAGGGGGTTTCAAGTATCTTGGGTCTATAATTCAGGGTGATTGAGAGATTGATGAGGACGTCACACATCATACTAGAGCAGGGTAGATGAAGTGGAAGTTTACTTCCGGTGTCTTGTGCGATAAGAATATGCCTTTGAAACTTAAAGTAAGTTCTGCAAAATAATGGTTAGACAAATAATGTTATATGTGGCATAATGTTGACCAGTTAAAAGCCCTCATGTCCAGAAAATTAAAGTAGCTGAAATGAGGATGTATAGATAGATGTGTGGGCATACTAGGTTAGATAAAATTATGAATGAAGTTATTAGGGACAAGGCGAGAGTGGCCCTATCATGACCCAAAATCCTATCACAGGTATCGTGATGGCACTTAGTCTCTAAGACTAGGTAAGCAGATTACTATAACAATTTACGCCAGTTTGTTTTTTTGAAATTGAAATAGAGTTTAATACAAGATTCAAAACCAAAAACAGAAATAAGCATATGCGACAATAATCATAACAACCTCCCAAGACTGGTAATACAGAGTCACGAACTCTAATTGAATACATGAAATAATCTCAAGGATCAAAATACAATACTGTTCAAATGATAACTAACAGTACAATACAAGGAAAAGACTCCAAGGGACTGCGACGATCAAGCAGCTCTACCTTAAATCCTTGCGATAAACAAGCTAACTCTGCCCGAGTCTGATATCTCTAATACCTGGCTCTGCACAAAAATATGTCGAAGTGTAGTATGAGTACATCACAGTCGATACCCAGTAAGTATCAAGACTAACCTCGGTGGAGTAGTGACGAGGTACATCCAAGACACTCACTAGTCAAAATAACTTGTGCAATATAGCAGTATAATGACAAAAATGTAAAAAAGGAATCATTAAATGGAAACAAGAATCAACCAGTGATACAAATAGTAAAGCAATAAGAACACCGTAAAGTATCGTTCAAACCAAATAAGGAACACAAGGACAACCAATTATTCAATTCTTCTAACACAAGTTTTCACTACAAAGTCACTCTGTGATACCTCATCTAATAGTCACAAATCACGGGCCTCAATCCACCATCATATACTCACGGTACCTCGTGCCCACATCTCGAATCACAACCGCACAAACAACTCACATGCCAACAATATCAATATATGGATCCGCACGGACAACTCATGTGCCAATAACATATCATCGTATACTCACAGTACCTTGTCCCCACATCTGAATCACAATATGCACCGAAAGCTCACGTGCCAAAATCACAATCAGTATAATCACAAACTCACAACTCACAATCTTCACGGTATGTTCACATTCTCAATAACAACATGAAACGAATAATAACAGAATACATGGACATAATCAATAAATGTCAAGTTCCGTACCCATGAGCTAGTATAAGTAGCATACTATAATGTATGCTTGTGCAAGTGTACTACTGCAGCCCAAATCAACAAGTAATATTAAGGATATTGAACAGCTCATCGAAATAACAAGACAAGTACGCAAAGTGTATAGCAAACACAATGAACATCACACCATCACACGAAATTCACCAACACAATGTCTCCAAACCATCACACACCATCCCTGATATTTGCCACCCTTATCTCTCTTATAGCCACTATATCACTCTGCCCTGACAATATCATTAGCCACCCTTATCTCTCCTATAGCTACCCGTATCACTCCGTATAATAGACACCCTTATCTCTCCGCCCTAACAATATCATTAGCCACCATTGTCTTTCCTATAGCCACCCATATCACTCTGTGTAATAGCCTTCCTTATAACACAGTACAATCAACAATAGTGAAATGCCACCTTTATGTCCCTTATAATATCAATAGTAAAATGCCACTCTTATACCCCGCATAACAAGAATCCAAATCATACAACAATTCACATGTACTATCATCACAATAACACAACGTAATAAACTTGTATCACAAATGACCGTAGGCCACAACCGTTCCAAAGGTTCATCGATATCAATAATTTCACAACAGATAGCCCACGGCTCAGCATAATGTATATAAAAGTCTCAATAACAATATCTCTTTTAAACATAACTTCAAGTAAAACAAATCAATGCCTCTTGTGTCGCGCCCTATTTTCTTGTGAGAGCAGTCTTTGACATATGACAACTCTTTTAAATGGGTATTGAAAGAGAGAAGAGTCGCCACCTAACTATTGTTAAGGTGCGTTAGGGCACCCGTTTGCAAATAACTCTATTTGACTAGTCAACTCCACCAAAGATCGGGTAAGGGCTTAAATTACCTCAAAGAGAAGTTGTTAGGCATTCTTCAAGGTCCACAATTGTAGGTCCCGGCCGAACTTTAGACTATGTGAATTATATAATTAAGCTAGGTGATCAAATAAATAGAAAGGAAATTCAGAAGTTGTGGAGTCTTATTAAAACATATGAGAATCGGTACAAGTCCTAATAACTACAAAGGTATAAACTATATTGATCTATGTTTAATTACTAAGTGTAAATAACTCGCACATAAAAAAGAAGAGGAGCTCATAAATTTTTTAGACTAAAGAATCACCCCGTGCAACATAAATAATACTTCACAACTCTCTTAAAGTAGAGGTTGCTCGTATTATTCAGCGGGCACAGACTATCATCTCCTGCTACCAGATTACTATGTTGAAGTTGTTTACTTAAAGGTGTTCTAATTCAATTCTAAGTCGTGCCTTATGCGTGCACTACTCGTCCCATGCCTATGGTCCAGGAGGCTTTGGACCTACTATTAGGTTTCTAGACTTTACATAGGTTTCTCAAAAATGATAAAACTAGGCGACATTCAAAATAGATAGGACTGCATACAATAGCAATAAAAGGCTCAGGTTAACCTCCACACATAAGCACGAAAGCACGTAAATAGATTTCTAGTTAGGCAGTAGATATAATTAAGACGCATTAGAATCATTAAGTCCTATAGGCATGATTTCTATATGATTCCAGTATTTTATAGGCAGTGCTGTAATTTCTGGACTGAGGTATAGGCAGATTAGAGCGTTACAAGTCCTATAGACAGGATATCTAATCGTTTGCGTAATAAGGTGGTGAAAACAATCCCATAATTTTGAATTACCAATGCTGATTTTATAAATATGCGTCTTAGGCAGGTGACAGTACCCTATAGACATGTTCTCTAATAGTCGCATGATTAGGTAGTGAAGTCGCTTGAATACACAGGATTAGTAGCGTCAATAAACACCCTATAGGTAGGATTTCTAATAATTAGACTTGATTTTATAACACTTTATCCATATAGGCAGGCTATCTAAGTGAGGCAGTACAAAAGCAGCATGAAGCAGTTGATTAATTATTAAACCTTATAGCCATGATATCTAGATTAGCAAAAGTATTGCATTGTTGTATCCTATAGGCATATTATCTAAGAACGTTGAATAGTGGACATGGAAATAAGTGTAGCATATTTTGACAAGTTAAGTGAAGTGTGTGTATGATTCCTATCAGTGTGCAACACAAGCTAAACAAAACAAATAAGGCATGCTGGATGTAATAGCAAATAGAATACATAGACCCTATAGGCATGTTTTCACCCATGCATGCAAGTATAAGAATATCCCATCCCCCTTTTATTAACTTCCCCATCATTCGTTATTNCATTAACTTCCCCATCATTTGTTATTACAAGTTATTACAGCCCGGATGAAATAATCAAATATGAATAATTACATAAAAAACCACTATAGGCCTAGTGATAGGCCCAGTACAGATAACCCAATACTTTTCTAGGCCTCCGAAAGTTCCAGTAGACTCAAAAAACCCAACTCATAAGACCTATAGTAAGTCTGAATCCATCAGCCAAGCCCAAAAGCAACAGACTATATGTTGATCTGACTAACCTAGGAGGGATTCCCACACACTTATTTTCTTAAAGCTGTAAAGGTAATTATTACCAAGATGTATAGACAAAATCATGTGACATGTTGGCAGGACACATACAAGACGAGTTCATGCTTGCATTTTAAGGGGACATGATTGATTATCCTGGGATAACAGACACTTTCGAATGAAGTTTCAAACACTAACATGGTCAAAAACAGCTTAAGTCAATTTTTAAATAGGGAAACTGATCATGAAAAGCTAAGGGAGCAATAAAGAACAACCTCAATGTAGTAAGTTCAACATGAAAATTAACAGTATAGGTTCATGGTCGAGCAATTACTTAACAAGAGAAAGTTATCAAAGTACAAGAGACAATATCAAACTTCAACAGTAAGAGAATCAGCATCAAATCAAATACTATTTTTCCATATATGGTGAAAAAAGTTGAGCTGTAAGATTTATTCCTAAGGTCTGAATTGTTGCTAAGGAGTGCAGGATTGAGCAAGTCAGCAAACACACAACAGAATCACAAATACAAAATAACAGGTCCTCATGAACGTCAGGACCAAAAGAGTAACAAGTCAGGCATGGACTAAATTACTTCCTAAGCATGAGTTTGGTTGACATAACAATCCAGTACAGGGTAGGAAAGCAGGATTGACAACAAACATCAGCATAACATAGCAAACTAAACAGGTTTAGTAGAGCCAGAATTCCCAATATGCAAATACACATTAAGAGCTAGATTGTCACATAAAGGCTGGATGTTGCATTTTACCTTATAGACTATAACTATTATTAAACAACCTGGGATTGATCTAAGCATGGAACACACAATAAAGCTCATAATTGACTGACACCACAGTTAAGAATTGGTCGCAATATAGTATCAGATACATTAGAACATGTGAGTTGGTTTATCGTAAGGATGCAGAACAAAGTAGGGGATAAATTCAGAGAGAGTAGCAGGTAATAAGCATTCAAACACACACATTAAGGTAAACATGCTTAAGAGAGCCAACAATCATTCATATTAAACAACATATCAAAGTTAGGAATTTTAGGCAAGTTCAAATACTAGAAAGAGTTCAGAGTCACGAGACAACTTCAGAGCCAATAAGGCTGCATACAGAGATGGCGTAGAAACATATTGACTCACACAAATTTCAGTATCATGAGTGTATAGAATACGAACACAAATGAAGGAGAATGAAACTACGAAGGCCAAGGAACTTACAAGTTATCAAGTGACAAACAGATAAACAAGAAGAACGACCTCAACAGTACTCCAAACGTCAACAAAAAGTAGTAGAACCCAAAATCTCATTGTGTTAGAGTTCCCAAGGGTTTCAAATGAACCCCGGAAAGTGCTCGCACCAAGAAAGGTCAACTAGTCGAATTCTGGTGGCCCTGGCTTTCAGCCGGCCAAGAGCCAAAGTTCAGAACAATATAGAGTAAAAGAATAATAGTGATTAATGTCTCCTCCCTTGGGGAATTTGGGAAAGGGGTTTATATAGTGTTGAATCAGGCGAGTAATCAAGGAAAGAAATCAAGCAAACATAAACC